>JANPWT010000006.1:30186037-30199144 GCA_024678245.1 Erythroxylum densum
AGAGACAGTCTCTATTGGCTGTTTAGGTTTGAGTCTTCATACCGACACATAGATCCTGGCCTTCGGGAAGGTCCCGGCGACAAAAATTTTTGTTTTCATCACCTTGTACATATGATGTACATCCCGGGATTTTCCTACAATTTGGTAGTGGCAGTAGCAAATCATCACCAGTCCAGATAACCACATACGAAAACAACACAAATAATAGTCGACTAACGGTTTAGAAAATACAAATAACCACATAAGAAAACAAACCTGATGAGCTGCAAAAGATAGCAAAAGACGCAAAAGACGATGAAGTTGATTTCTATATGCAAGACTTTTTTACAGAGGAAAAGGTTGAAGATGCAGAGTTGGCGGCGCAGCAAATATGATAAACGAAAATCTGTTTTAAAAATATACGATACGAAAACAGAAAACTTGTTTAAAAAACATACGGAAACGTTATTTTCTCGTTTTTGCAAAGTTGTTGCGGTTTTCTTATTTTTTTAAAACGAAAAATCGCAACATCCTCAACCAAACCAGTTTTAACCCGTTGTTTCCTATTTTTTTAAAACGAAAAGAAAAACTAAAAAAAAAACGAAACCAAATGGGGCCTAAAAGATTACACTATCTATGAATCCATATCCATGAAGATCTCATCTATCTTCAGATGATCCTTTCACATAATCTTTATCTCTTAGAGTTGATGTTCATCCATTGTGATCTTATCCGCCACATCTTCCAAGATCTCCTCATCTTTATCCATTGATGATGAGTCATCCAAGTTAATAGCACATTAGTCCGTCCAATGCTTACCTATGCTAACTCCATTAGCTATGGTCCATCCACTTGAGCACACACTAAGTCCTTAGTCCATCAAGAACCTAGCCTTAGCCAAGTCAGCTCATACAAGATATGAAACTCTACCAAAACTAGTACCACGTCTACTTGCTAAGTCACCTTAGAACAGTTATCTAGCTAACCTTCCACCTGATGTCCGTCTCAAGCCTTTTTTTGGTCTCACATCCAAATCTTGCATCTCGTCAAAGATTTCCACCAATTGCACCAATACATGCCAACGCTTGACATTGTCCCTTTTCATCCTTGCCTCTTCGCAAATCCTTGCCTTGTTCCCTTGTTCCGCATGTCGAACACTAGTCAAGACTCGTCAATGCCCACATGATTCTACTATCATGACTTAGGGTTCTAATAGTTAATCTCAAGTCCTACTGTACCTTTCCCTTCAACTTGAAGTTCTTTGCCATCACTAAGCTACACAGTCATCATTTGCTTCTCATCAATCTCTTGAAAAATAGATTTGCTACCTATCATGTGAATATAACAACCGCTGTCCACAAACCACAAATTGCTTGATTTCTAGTTAATATTACATAGGGCAATAAAAAGCTTACTTTATTCTTCATTTTCTATTGTAAAATTTGCTTATTGATCTCTATACAAACAATCAGCCTTTATATGACCATATCCCTTGCAATTGTAATATTGAACGTCGTTCTTTGTGTTTCTCTGTTCGCCAGAATGCCTTTATCCATCATATATGCCTCTACCTCTACTGTGGCCACAACCACGATTATGAAAGCCCCCTCTTCCACGACCTCTACCTGATGAACGGTCTCGATCTCCTGATTTGCTTGCTTAACGTTCACCTTCTCCATTTTTGGTGGCTTCCTCCTTCACTTGAAGTGCTTTCTCATCATTCCTTTCAAGTTACTTATCAATTTGTGACTCATGAGTTTGAAGCGACCCCATCAGCTCATCAAATGCCAGAGCTATAAATCCTTAGATTCCTCTATGCTTAGTACCATATGATCAAATTTTCGAGTCAAGCTTCTGAGCACCTTTTCAACAATGTTTTGGTTAGTGATGTTCTCACCATATGTTCACATTTGGCCAACTATTGTCATTGGTCTTAACAAAAAATCAGCAATTGCTTCTTCATTTTTCATCATCATGGTTTCAAAGTCATGCCAAAATGATGTAATTTCATAATAATGACCATTGAATCACCTTGAAATTCCTTTTGAAAAATCGACCATGCTTGCTTCGAAGTGATTGTTGCTGCGATTCTAGCAAAAAAACTATCATAGATAGCTTGTTGAATGATTACCAAGGCCTTGGAATCTTTCTTCTTGTTTTCCATCAACCTATTCTCATCATCAGAATCAACATAGCCATATGTCACAAGGTCCCAAAGATCTTGAGACTTAAGCAGAGTTTTCATACGAATACTCCAAAATTCATAACCTTCTCCTTTGAAAATGGGAATGAGCAGTACCTCTATACTCAATGTGTTGCTATTGCTGGCCATTAAATTTCCTCTCAGTGTTTCACTCAACTCAAGTGTTTACTCTCTACTCACTCTCTCAAGATTGCTCTGATATTACAAATGTTGAGTACAATACCATAAAAAGAAATTTAATATAGAAAAACAAAAGACTTGACAAATGAGATGAATCTTTATCTAATAAATTACTGCACTAAACAAAAGCAAATCTACCCACATATATAGGCTTACAACTACCAACAAATTAAGATAATTTTAAGCAACTAATAAAATCCATCATGCCCACTAACATTATCCCAATAACAGTAGCGAAATATTTATTTGACTAATTCAAACAAAAAAAAATAGGAAGACGTTAACAATAAACATATAAAATTTTGAATCATTCCTCTCCATGAAGATGCAGGCGAGTAAAGTCAGTGATTGGGATTTTAAGGCTTTCACGGCAAGTCATAGCTTCGCCACCTTCTACCTCACCGCCACTTTCTTTGTCAATTTCTCCGTCAACATTTACAAAGGCCTCTCCTGGCACAACGATCAGAGAAAATGGAGTTTCCAACACGGTACAATTAACATCAAATGCTATAGTATTCACAGCATATATTGAAAAGTTAAAACTTTCATTGATAAGAAGAAAACCAATAGTATGGTACCTCAACTCTGTCAATTGCGCTTACGCTGAAAATGAGTGTTTTTCTCATTCTAATACCAGACAAATAAAATCCCACGCTGGAAAACTAAACCTTACCCTTTTTAAAATTCTTGTTAATAATGTACTCCCTCCGATTTATAATAAGTGTCGTTTTAGATACATTTTAATTATTCAAATTAAGTGTCATTCTTGACTTTGTATGCATGTTTACAATTTTTCTTCCAAAATTAATTTTTCTTCTAAAATTAATTTTTCATTTCTCTTTCATCTTAATTATACAAATCACAATTTCAAGACAATTTCTCTCTCATCTTAATCTAAGATATTGATTTTCGGAATCACGAGATAATTTTATGGGAGTATTAATAAGAGTATATCTATAATTTCATTAGCTTTCTTAATAAGCGTGTATATTTTTAAAACGACTCTTTTTATGAATTAGATGGAGTATACAGATTATATTTTCAAGACAATTCAACATACAATTAACAAGGGTATATCAAATATTTCACTAACTTTCTTAATAAATGTACATTTCTTTAAAACGACACTTATTTTAAACAAAAAGGAGTATTAAATTTAAAGAAAAATAAAAATGAACACTTCCCATGTGAAGTTAAAAGACACTGCCTTGTTATCTGAACGATAACATTTGCAGGAATTAAAAAAAAGAACAGATAAGAGAGAGAGAGAGTCGCAGCTTTCATTTGAAATCTCTGTTCCTTCCATATTACGAGGTTGCACGCCTCTGAGTCTTAATTACTTCTTCTGCCCTCTCTCTCTCTGTAAATAGTCCCCCACGCACTGACCCATAAAGATTCTGCGGTAATGCCTCCTACCAGCGCCAAAAAGCATTCTTTTGCTTCAACTCCGCAATTACCTGATATTCATTCTTGACGCTCCTCTCCTTTGGCTCCTATCAGCGCCACCCAAATTGAGTGATTTGATATTATAATTGTCGTCTGTGGGTTTTCAAACTGAAGAGAAAGCTGCTTGTGGAACATTGTTTATTGTTATCTGTCGCAAAGGTCCAAACTTTCACTTCTCTCTATCGCCAAATCATAACTCTACTTATAACTAAACAATCACATTTCCAGCTAGTCAGTATAAAAGCTGTTGTTTGAAACCAAAATGGGCCCTTGATGATTTTTTTTTCCTTTCTGATATACAGACCTCTTTCTTGTCTCAGACTACGACCCTGCGACCACCAACAAACAAGGAAACGTTGTTATGACCTTGTCCTGTTTCTGTTGGTTGTTCAAAACTTGAAAGCTATTGTACTCCTTGACTGTAACCGAAAGCCACTCACCAATACAAAGGCACTTTGAGAAGGTATCGACTTAGGAGGACTCCAAGCAAAACCAAGGTTGTGTTGCATGGATAAAGTAGCTACGATAACGACATTGACAACCAGGAGACCAAGGTGGCAATACCCACAAGCGCTTCCAACGCCAAGAATCCTCCATTTACCACGCAGGCCTCGGAGGAAGCCAAATGCAAAGGCCAATGCCAACAAGAACTGTTTACAAAGAGATAGGAAAGAAAGACTGGAGACTTTGTTTGATCAAGAAAGAGAATTTACAAGAGACGGTGCTCCAGTAGTGGTGGTAAGTGGGTGCAGGGATGATCAGAGTCGGGAAGAGAGGAGACAGAGAGTGGAGGAGAGAAATACTGTGCTGGTGGAGGAAGAGAAGTGGAAGTTTCAAGCTGAAATGTTAAGGGCAGAATGTAATTTGCTGAGGATGGAGAGAGAGATTGCTGTGAAGAAGATGGAGAGGAGAAGGGTCCAAATGGAGAGGACTTTAAGATCTGCTATCCAAACTCTAATATCTGTTAGTATTTTCTGATACTTGTTTGTCCTTTAGTTTGATCAGTTTGAATATCTTAACTTGCTTGGGTTTCCAGTGGCGTCTTCTTACGGACTGAATAACAATGACATAGTGAAGAGTTTGCTTTAGGAAACACTGTTCTGCTTGCACACAAGGCTTGACGTAGTTGTGAGGCCACAGTTTAAAACTTTTCTCTATTCGTTTTCACATTTCTTAATTAACATCATCCATGTTTGATTGCTGAGGCAAGCTGGAAAAACATGGAAGTGGAGATTTAAAAGCTTGTGCTTGGATCCATGTGAGGCTTTCTAATTCAGATTCAGATGTTATCCATCTTTCCTAACAGACTGCTCTGTATGGTAGCTGAGAGTTTATGGGCAAAGAGAACATTCCATTGCTTTCAAGCTTAGAAGTCCTTGGATTGAAACCTTTTGTCGGGTTGCCAGGAAACAGGAAGTGAATGATAAAAGATTATCAAAATTGAATTTTGATAGTAGATTTGAAAAGACGGGTTCTATATGAAGATTAGGCCGCGTAAGCTTTTCATTGCTATAAACAAACAACAAAGTTAGTTGCAAACTCCGTCTTGATTGTTTTTCATTTTTTGGTACCAAAACATTCGAACTTGCTTCACAAGTTTCTGTTTAAATGTTTAAACTTTATGAAGTAACCTGTAGTTAATCCAAGTATATTCTTTTCATTCAAACGCCTGGTAATGAGTTCCTTGGATCGATACCGAACGTGAAAATATCAATAAGACTATTTGTCTTCATTAGTCTGTTGAAGCAGAATTCTATTCATAAACAGCATTTAGTTTTCCCATAATGGCCTGAGTTTTATCCTCTCTCTTTTTTCACACAGTAGTTCTATTAAATTTTAGTGACTTTGGCGTGGTTAATGACTTAGTAGGGGAAAGAAAGGATTTCAGAAGGGAAGAATGCGAGAACTGTATTGGAGGAAGAGATTCAGGAATTAGCTGAGAAGCTGGAGAAGTTGCAAAGAAGATCACTAGTGAAGGATTTACGATTTCAAAAGTGTAGTAATTTTGACAAACAAGCATCCCATCTTCGGAGACAGCTAGAGAAGTTTGCAGCAGAACCAGATGACATATGTGTAAAGGAGATTCAAGAGATAGCAGAAGCAAGCTTGCCCATCTCAAATAGTTTCAGTTTCATTGAGAATTCTGCTTCCATGCACAGTTACAATGTATAATACAATTTCCTTTTCATATTGCTTATATCTTCTGACGTCTATCTTAAGTTCACATCAATCAGTTGGTTAACGTACTAATTTCTAGTTCTAGAATAAAACAACTACTTGAGAATCGTTGAATCTTTTGATGCAATTCTATAGGTTACTATCATCTGACTCTCTCTTATGTGAATATTTACTTTCTTTTTCTTGAAATTCATTTAAACCCAATCCACAAAACTCATTCCACTCAAGCAGTTGTTTAATAACTGATATCTCCTAATTTATTTCTGGATATTGGTTATGCGGATTCGGTGGATTTTGCTTTAGGATAATTCTTCAATTCCATCACCACTGTGATATGAGTTATACTTTTGCACCTTTTATATTGTTGTCTTATTTATTGTTCACCTTCAACTCATGTCTCTGTGTCTCTTAATTTCCATCTCAACGAATATGCAGATGGAGATTCTGAGAAGGAAAATGGAGGCATTAGCGAAGGGAACTATCTTAGAGAATATGGAAGATGAGTACCGGTCCATACTCTCTACAGCCAATAGTTCTGCTGCCAGTTCTGCTTCAACATCCAAGCGAATAGAATTGCCTGGAATGTCAACGTCCTCAATAAGAAACCAAAGCAAGGTGAAGTATTTTATCTTTATAATAATAAGAAGAAATATTCTATAGGCAAAGGCAAAGGTTTTAGAAAAATAGGAGCTTCTCACTAGTGGTAGGTTTAAGGCCAGAGGTGTATTCGATTGTGGAATTTTGATGCTGTCCATGGTATTTGACTGGTAATTCTTTTCACAGGCTACAAGGCCTCTGGAGGAGAGAGCATGTTCAGGGTGTTGCAAAGCTATAGTGAGGAGAGTTATAGAGCAAGTGCGGGCAGAGACAGAGCAATGGTCACAAATGCAAGATATGTTGGGACAAGTAAGGGATGAAATGGAAGAACTGCAGGCTTCTAGAGACTTTTGGGAAGATCGAGCAATTGATTCTGATCATCAGATTCAATCGCTGCAATCAGATGTAAGTAGACCAACAGTTTGTCCTTCATTTTGTGTGGTTTGGAGAGGGACAGAAATGGTTAGCAGCAAGTAGTTACGAAAATGTGTTGATTCACCAATATTTGATCTCTATGGTTTCTCTTTTGTGCATTTTTTTGGTAAAAGTTAAGCGCAATAGTTGAATCCTTAAAATTGATTTCTTTAGGTTCAAGCATGGAGTCAGAGAGCCCTCAGTTCTGAAGCCAAGGCAAATGAGTTACAAGCGCAGGTGTGTGTGCTTCATACCGAGCTGGAAAGGTGGAGGAAAGAAAGAGTTGCAGAAACAGCCGGAAACAGAAGTTCACCAACACCACTTTCTCAAGATGCAAGCATTGAAAAGGAGAAGCGAGTACTAGTTTGCCGCTTGAAAAAAAAGCATCCAACCGATGATGATGGCTACAAGCAAAAGAAGGCGTTTAGTGATGGAAGAAGAAAGTCCAAAGTAAGCACCATCGAACCTAATGTCACCAAACGCTCGCCATTGAGAGATATTGGGAATTCATCACCATTGGCAGGGCAGAATAGTAGAGCAGTTTTTCCATTGCATTAACCAAACCTTCAGCTATGGGAGGGCTTGGATGTTTCTAAGGTAGATGAACTAGTTCTACAAGATGATGGTATCTTACAATAGAATAGAATGTAAGAGTGAGACTTAGGGAAGACAAGGACTGTGGATTTTAGCATTAGCATAACAAGTCCCTGTAGAGTTCATCGAAAATTATGAAGCTAAGAGTCCTGATTTGGTTCTTAATTCATGTCAATTCGAGACGGGATTCTCTTTCTAACCTTACCTGTCTAATTATGTCCAATTGAAAAAATGTTGTCATTTCTTCTTAAATTTTACAAACTCTATTAATTTTCCAAAATTCGTGGCTTATGAGCCAAGCCGACCCCAGTTGTCGTCCTCCTCGTCTTCATCTTTATTAAAAAACAAAAAAATTTCGAACATTTCTTCTTCTTTTCAACACTAAAGAAGCCTAGATTCTTTCCCTTTCAAATTCAAATTCAAATTCCTAGAAGACTATTGCCAATTGGAACCCCTCTCACCGTCCTGTCTCTCTTCGCCCCCTGCCTACACCTTGTAATACCCAGATTTCTAAATCTCAACCACATCAAAGTATGCAACTTTTATGAATGAGTCCATTATTGAGCTAATTTTCTCACAGACGAGTCCATTATTGAGTTAAACAACTTAAGTGATGAATACATTATGTGATATTGCCTTTTGTCATTCTATCACAAAAGAATGGATCAGAGAATGACAGAGAAAATGTAGGGATGTCTGGGGATAAAAAATATTGATTTAAACTTTGAAATTCCTAAATTGGAGATATTGCAAGAAAAGGGACCAAGGATAGACGATGAAACATTGGTAGTGATTTCAAAAAAATGCCTTAGATTGATGCAACTAAACCTGGAGGGTTGCCTAAATGTGACAACAAAAGGGATTAAGAGATATAAGCTTGAAATGGTGTGGTAATGTGAATATTAATATTATAAATGTGTTGGTGTTATCAAGGCTGTCATTGAGAAAAATAATCCCTCCATTTTCTCCATATTATAACCAAGTAACATTCTTCTTGTGATGTGGATGTTTACACGACCAAGGTAGCTTCTGGAGCTTTGGAGTGTATTTGGCTGAATTCATTATGAAGTTTAATTGTAATCTCTTGAATTGATAATATGGCGTAGCTTTTTTCCTTTTCCTTTTCAATATCATTTGTTGTCTCCACAAACTCGCTTTATATAAATGTGTATCAACTTTCATGAACAACTGTCATTCTTATTCATTCTTCCTAAGTTTGTTTGATTAATTCCATGATATCTTTATGGTGTTCCCAAATACTGCCTTTCTATACAATCACCACTATTGATCCAAAACCAATACAAAATTACCATCTTGAAGCTTTTGAGAGGGATCTTGTCATGACTTGACTTGCATGAAGTCATGGCCGCTTGCAAGGTTGTGCAAGTTAAGTCATGACTGTGACTTGCTTGCACGGCTGTGGATACAAGGCAGTGTGATTGGGTTATTTTGATATGTGTAAGTTTTAATTAATTAATCTCGATAATTCAAAGCGCACGGTTCTTTCGCATAATACCTAAAGTGTCAATCCTATAAGGAGAGATAATCTAATCCTAAAATCTAAGGCCAGAACAATTCGTAAAATTCAAAATGTAACAGAACTAAAATAAAAATTCAATTCAAACAAGTAAATCAATTCAAGAATCAGTCATGAAAATATTAACAATTTATAAGTTACAACACACACTCAAGAATCAACCTAATGAATTACCAATTGAGAGAAAGAGAATTTTACCTATCTTTAATGCTAAGCTAATCGCTTATAAATTACTAGGTTATTGGTTCTAGACGATCCTATGGTTGATTACTCTCTCTCGAGTTATAATCATTAACCCTAAATTATAAACCTAATCAGATTATGAAAGTTGCAATTTCTCAATTAACAACCTATCTAAAACCCTGATTAGATCTGAAGTTGTCCAATAAACTATCGGAAACCTTTGCAAGATCTCTCTTTGCACAATTTACTGATTTGATTTAATTCTTATTCTATTAAATCACCTAACTCTCATTAATCCAATTTAATTATTTTTCATTCGATTCACCCTCTCTGTTTATTATCAAATTATATACGTCAAGAATTAAATCACAATAAATTCAAATAACACATAAACAATCAGATTTCTTTAAATCAAAGATAAAACCTCGAAGGTGAGTTTAGAACATCATCGACATCCAAAAATCCTATCATCAACTGTTATTCTAACTCTATACAATGGTAAAACTGAAAATAATAGCAAATATGAAATTGAACGGACGACAGGAGGCAGTGACGTTGGGAAACTCCTAATCCGAGAAGTATGTTAAGTTGGCTTCTTCTCCTCTTCTCTCTTCC
Source organism: Erythroxylum densum (assembly GCA_024678245.1). NCBI lineage: Eukaryota > Viridiplantae > Streptophyta > Magnoliopsida > Malpighiales > Erythroxylaceae > Erythroxylum > Erythroxylum densum. Next base: position 30,195,964 of record JANPWT010000006.1, read on the forward strand.
TTCTTCTCTTTTTCTATCTCTCGATAATTCACTCTAGGGTTTCTCTCAAAAGTGGCTAATGCAAAAGCTCATTCTACCTCTTTGTCTTATTATTTAAATACCTTTTGTGTTTTGAGCAACCATAGGATTTTTTTCGGGGTCCAAAAGATTCAAAAAATTCCTCAAATTTTGACATTTTTTGAGTGTCTATACGTCTGTTCGACGTAGGCCATGATCTTGGGCCATATTCGAGCCTTCTATCACGATCGTGGGAAGCAAGCCACGATCGTGGGCTAACTCCAATGCTTCTGTCACAATCGTGACCTATTATGCTATGACTGTAAGTAATTGTTTCGACCTGAATGTCTCCAAAACTTCTCCGTTCTTCGATGTTGACTTGGAAACACTAACAAGCACTTCAAGGTAACTAAAAAACATATTAATTAAGCTCAAAGACTTGTACTAACCCATAAAACATCTAAAATGTAAATAATTAATAAACTGACACAATTCTAACCTAAACACATACTCAATAATTAATTTAAAAATTAAATGCATATCAAACTAAGTCCTAAAACATGATGCAATTTACGCTTATCAACATCCCCACACTTAAACGTTTGCTTATCCTCAAGCAAACAAAACATCAAACACACAATGTAGTTATGAGACAATGGCTTCAACTTCATGAAATAAATTTAATTTTAAACACAATCATTTAAGTTATATCAAACCATTAACATGCAAAATCTGTGTCTTGGTGCTTTAAACTAAATATACATATAAATCCAAACCCAAGTGTTAAATTATTTACCTTGTTCAATTGCACACACACAGTAATAATTATTTGGTCATTCAAACTCAGTAACTACTACTAAGTATGTTTTATGAAAAGTCAAGCTATTACAAGTTCGATAGGTTTTTATTAGAAAATATAATTTTTTAATTACTTTTTTTTGAACATGAACTTAGTCTTTTTACGTGGAGGCAAATATTAGTGATGAATGTGAATCTGGTTACTTAAGTAAGTCATGTTTTTAATTAAGCTGTTTGGTTGGAATGTCATTATAGCCTTTTTGACGCGAAGGCACACATTTGTGATGCGTATCGATCTAGTTACTCATCTACATCATGTTCTCAACTAGCAACTATCTCTATTCATAACTCGAAGGCCAACAAAATAATAATTTATTTAAAATTAACAAACACAAAATTTTTGTTTCATTGCCTATCTTGTTGCTTTAGCTACTCGTTTCTATGAAAAAATACTAGCAAAGCTACTTAAGTTGAAAGACCTCAAATTATAAATGAATATGATAATTTAGAGGGCAAAAATTAACACTAAATCTTAATTAAGCTGCATATTTAACCAAAGAACCCAATTCACTAATTGTGCAAGCTAATGATTATTCACAACCTAATAGACCATGTTTAAAATTAAATCAATTTCAATCCATCTAAGCCATTGACACATTCACACGAATAACAAAATGCAACCTAACAAACTATCATGTAACAAAACAAAACGTATAACTCTTCCCACACTTGAACAACACATTGTCCTCAATATGAGAAGGGGATAAACAAACACACATAGAAAGGAGAGAAACATAAATTAAAAATAAGCAAAAAGTAAATAAAGACTAAATTCAAAAAGAAAAGGGTTAGAACAAAGCCTCATGATGATGGAGGCGGGGATGGTGTTGGGGGTGGTAGTTGGACCCCCTAAGCCTTAAAATAATCATAGATACGACGTATGTCCTAGCTCTGGCATCATTATGTTCGGGTCATCTCCTTCATTCCTCTGGAGTTCTCCGCAAGTGTATCTATAATTAACTTAGTGTTTGCGGAGATTGTAATAAGTACTTTCTTCCAGCCCGATTCTTTTGTTTCTTCTTCCTCTTTGGACTCTTCACTAATCGAGTCCTCTTTTACTTGATGAGTGGCGCTATGCTCAAACTCACCTAACTAACCTTGATCTTCATCTATGTCTTTTGGCTAATATCCCGGAATTTCATTTCATGGGACTTAAGGATTTCAGCACGCCATAGTTGACGATGATTTAGAAAATTTGGGAGGTAGATGATTAAACCACTACAGTCCACGCCATAATACTTAGCAATGGCAGAAACCAAGTACTCCATACCTAAATTGTTTCTCCTCTTATGTAGAGTTGTAATAATAGCATTCAACACATGTGTGGAGGTATACACTGGGATGCTATGATCTATACACCACAACAGGAAAAGTTACTTTGTTAAGAAATTGTTAGTTTTTGATTTATCAAAAACCAATTGACACATGAATTTATGAAATAACAAGTCCTCATGGGTTCTTATGATGTTATTATGGGCATTTTTAATGTCGAATCGCTCTAACCCAACAAGCTCATTCCAATAGGGAGAAGCACAAAAATCAGCGTGATGATTGACAACAGAAGACTTAGGGAACCCACAAATATCGCACATGATTTCAATGTTCAACTCATAGTTTTGTCCCTATAACCTAAACCACATTTTTTTAGTGTTACTAGGTCGTAATATAAGGAAGTGAAGAATTCTAGAGTGAGGTCCTAGTAGACAAGATATTGGAAGTGTATGAACTTTGCCCATTGAATACTTTTTGCTAAGTTCTCTACCCTATCTCACAGTTCTAGCCTATCAAACGTATCAAAATCAAAATATTTCGGGACTACAATTTGTTTAGCATTGAGGATTAGAACCGAATACCTTCCTCCTCTGTGTAGATCAGCAATGGTGCTCTAAAGTCTGCTACCTTTTTCCTTCTCCCTCATCCTGAGACTTGTTTTCACCCCGATGATTGATCGTGCTTTGTTGATTGCTTAATGACGACATATTAGCTTGCGAGTAAGTAGAAGTTGAAAGAGACTAGAAGTTAGGAATTTAGGTAGAGAGAAGTGAGAGTGTTTGGAGGCTCTGAACTTAGAGAGATAAAATTAAAATGAAAGTGCGTAAAAAAGTAAAGAAATGAATATATAGGTAAATGGAGGATAAAATGGTAAACGTTGAAACTGAAATTTGCATATTCCTTTTTTACCCTGCCACAGGCCACGTTTTACACCAATTTTTAATTTTTCTTCTTCTTTTGTTTTCTCCACTTTTCCTAAATCACTTCTTAACTCTTTATGACCCTTTCACCTCTCTTTTGCTTACTTCCTCTATTATCTAATTTATGTCGAAGT
>JANPWT010000006.1:30321699-30335141 GCA_024678245.1 Erythroxylum densum
ACATGTCCAAATTCCAAGCATTCCCTTATAATTCACTCATTAAACTAATCCATTCAAACCCAAATTTCCAATGAATGGCACTTGTCAATAATTCCTAAGGTCATGTATCCAAAAGTTCAATGCTATTGGACAGTAATTTCTACTACCGATACACAATCAGTCTGTCACTTGACATTTTTTCTAGTCCAGAAAAATACCCCGAAATTTCCCAAAAATTTCACTAAAAATTCACTAACAATTTTAAAACCTCAATGACCCTCTCCAATTAATTTTTCAAACACAAAAATCACATTTTTCATAATAATCACATATATGACCAAATATAATGAAAAATGTCATAAATGCATGTACAGTCATTTTCCTATGCAAAATTCACTATTCATGTGCATGTACACCTTATATAATGCATGAGCATGAGATGTGTTATTTTTTTCCTCACATGTACCAATTTCTAGGGTTCAAACCCTTTATAAGGAAACGGGATGTTAAAACTATGCTATATGAAATGAATCTTCCTAAATATTTATGGGCAGAAGCTGTGAATAAAGGTTGTTAAATTCAAAATAGAGTATTCCTGCGACCTATTTTAAATAAAACTGTTGGGCCCGGGTCCCTTTCCCCATCCTGGGGAGACCGCTAGGGGTCGTTGAGTGAGGATCGCGCAGGGGAGGGTCGAAAACATTCAAATTTTAAAGGATCAGTAGCGGGAAAAAGGAGGGTTCGTCGCGGCCACAGAATGCTCGCCGCGAAGGACGCCTCGCAGGAGAGGTTCGCCGCTACCGAGCCCTGGCTTCGTCGCTGGGAGCTCTCATGGGACACGCCGCGACGAATGACCAGCATCCACGCCACGACAAACTCCCAAGGGAAGCGTCGCGGCGAATGACTCGCTCGCTGCGGCGAGCTGCTAAATTTCGAAACCCGTTCCCAACATTTGCAATTTTCAAACTCTTTAACTAAAAGTTAAACACACTCATATATGAAAGGAACTTCAATTCTTCATGTCAATACAATTCAAAGAGATTCAACAACTTTGCTAACATAACACAATACATATCAAACCTTAAATCAAAATACATGAGGATGCTCAATGTTAATATGCTTAAAAAGCTAACCAAAAGCACTAACTTAGTACAAAAGCTTCTAACTATCTTGGAGTTTCCGATGCCTTGCAAGGATTAACGATCTTTTCGTTCTACACCTGAGGAGTGGGAGGTAATAGGGTGAGCTGCGAAGCTCAGTTGCTTATATAGTTATAGCCATTGGCGACTAGCCACACATTCAAGCATATATATCCACACGTATATAGCAAGTCAACACTTAACAATTTATTCATAATCTTATAGCCATCACCAGAATATGTCACGTAATTTCTGTTTCCCAACATAACAATTTATTATGCATCCTACCTAACAAACCAATAATGAAATGCACAACAAATGGCTCGAGAGTTTCGTGGAACAAAACGGATAAACCGAAGTTTATACCGTGGACAAAACGATTATGATTTCTTAGGATCTCGTGACCTCAAGTGGACAGCCGGGAGAAGGCTATACGTCTACGTGCACGTGACTAACGAAACGTACCTCTCTCGCCCAAACATAGCACATATTCATTCATTTCATGCTCATATCATTTTATCAAAAGCTTTCATACTTTTCATGATCATCATGCTTCTTCATTTTTCCATTCATACAAAATGCCATGATATTTCAAGGCAATATATGCTCACAATCACAATGCGTTTTCAACAATTTCAATGTCATACACACATGCAAGCAATCAAGACAATTTGCCCATACACACAACAACTATAAATATATTACCCACCTAATATTGCTTGATAATCCAAGCTCAATGTTGTCCTTCCTCTTGCGATTGGGTTAGGTCGGCTTGGTTTCTTATAACAAACCAAGTTCTCATTCAAACAACATTCAAAGAAAATTCATAAAGCTTTTAAAATCAAAAGTGCTAACACTAAAATCTATACTCAACTTCCATCCAAGTTTTCAGATACTTAGAGACTGATTCCTATCTTCCTTCCTTCATAAAACTTGTAGCCCTAAGGCTCTAGTTCACAATGAATCAATAATCACCTCATTTGGACATCTACAGCAAAAGTTATGCCCAAAATACCAAAATACATCTGTGTAGAAAGCTAGAGCTCGCCGCGACGAAGGCTGCGCTTGCTGCGGTGAATGGCCTGTGCGTGCCGCGGCGTGCACACTTTTGCGCAAACTCTCCCAAACATGATTTTTCCCACATTCTTCATCCACAATCCTCCCATTTTGCAAATACAACACATCTAAACCTTAAATCATGGCTTATACTTCAGTTCTAAACTCATTACAACCTTAAATTCAGTCACAAACACAACAAGATCATCAACCCAAAGAAATTTAACCATTTTTCCATAACCTTTTTATCAACCGAAACCTACACATTCTAAGCTATTCTAGGGTTCCATCCAACCCAAACAAGAAGAAAAGAAGCTTATACTTACCAGAAGATGCTTCAATCCCTTCAATTCTTCAAGGATCTCAAAACCCTACTTTCTCTTCTTCTCCCTTAGCTCCAACGACACTCTCCCTCTTCTCTTCTCACTCTTTCTCTTCTAATTTCTTTCCTTAAGCCTAAATGGAAAGAGCAAAGACCAATTTGCCTCTCCATGCAATGCCTTAACCTATCCAACTTAAGTGATCTTCCCATTTTGCCCTCAAACATATTTTTTTTCATTTCCTCATTTCCACTTACACCATACTATACTCAACTTAATCTAAATGTTCCCTTAATACTTCCAATTTAATCAAACTAATCAATAAGTCACACAATCAGGACAATTCATACTTAATACATCAATTAGAAAAAAATTTGGGGCCCAACAATACAAGAACAAACAATGGAAATAATAATTTTCCCAAATAATAGTAAAAGATATCAATGATCATTTTAATAAATATAAATTAAAAACTTGAAACTCATAATACTCGATGAATAAGCTATTCATCACATATTTAGCCATGCTTTTAAGCATTCAAAGATAAGGTATATTCACTCATCATTCATTTCATGTAAGGCATCTACTATAAGTTTGTATGTTAATCCAATCTCTACCTCTCATATCAAACTCAAACCCCAATTCGAAGGTCTTTATTTTGATTGTAATAGAGTCGGGCTGAGGGTAGGAAAAAGGAAAATAGTAGTTTAAAATCACAACACAAATTGAACTTTTAAAATAAAACAAAACAATGAACCATAAAACACTCAATTCTTTCCTCTCATTTAACAAAATTAACACTCCCCTTTTTACGTCTCTCCTATTTCCTTTAATTTTGTTCTATCCTCTTTCCTTTCATTTTTTATCTTCTCTTCCTTCCTTTTCCTTTTTGTTTGTTTTTCTTTTTCTTTTTCTTTTTCTTTTCTTTGTTCCTGATTTTTCTTTTTTTTCTATATTTTTCATGTATTTATTTAGAACAAGATCACGTTTAGAAGAGGAAAAAATTTAGAGGAGAGATACACATTATTACAACCCTACCCATTCCTAACTCAAAAGCCAATTATATGCTAAGATTCCCCTACACTTATTCAAACATTTATTCCCTAAACTCAGTCATCCCATTCAAATGCTACCTTATAGTAGGTACAACAAAGAGGATATTAAGGTCAAGGCTAATTTTTAGGGTTTAAAGAAAGAAAAGGTTTTCATGTTAAGCTTAAATGGGGGTTCACTAAAGGTAACATCATATTGACTTTTTAAACAAAAGGGGTAAATCCTAATTGCCCTCATCATTTCAACATTTGCTTAAGATTTTGTGATCTTAACTAGTATTTGCAAGAAAGCTCTAGAGTTTCTTAATCATAAAATAACACTCTCAACAAAGAATAGTCGAATTTAGTGTTTAATATTTCAAAAAGGCTATAATTCTTACCAAATGAAAAATGTCATTCATCTATCAAAACAAAATAATGTCCTGTTAAAAAAAATCCAAATCAATTAGTCTAAGCATGCAAGTATACTCATTCGCTCATATTATGCATTTCTAATCCCAATCGAGTTTATTTCATGACCATGCATCTTTAACTACTAAATGGGAAACAAAAACACAACACAGAAATAATAACTTTTTTTAACTAATAACCCCCCTTACCCCCACGATATGCACACATAAACATCACATTGTTCCTAATGTGATACAAAAAAGTAAAAAAGGGATCTAAGATAGAAAGGAAAAAAAATTTAACACAAACAAAGGCAAGCATTAAAAACTAAAAGAAATTAAACTAACATGCAGTAAAAATAATGAAAAGAAAGAGACATAAATATGATATTAAAGTGTTGGTGGTGGTTGTGTTGATACAGTGTGATGCATGGCGTCCTTCATTGAGGAGTGATGAACAACTATAAGGTAGAAAAATAGAAGAGATTTAAAAAGTAGGCCTATGCACACAAAGCAAACAAATTAAGTTGAGATTCACTAAAAAGAAATAACTAATAACTAATAGAAAAGAAAAATAACTAATAACTAATATAAATTATATAGTTTGCCTTCCATTTAGTGCTTCTGTAATGTCTTTTAGTTGGACACCTCAACCATTATGCTCGAGGTCGATCGTTTAAAGTGATTGAGTCCACTACTTTCTTCTCTTCATTGGGACCTTTCCTCAAGAATTTACTAACCTCTCCCTTAGTTGCATCTACCAACAATTGGCAACATTCGTTACTCTCTTAACTAAGTATAACTTCTTTTCTTCTTCCTACAAGACAAAATATGCTGCTTTAACTTTCAAAAAAAGAATAGTCTCTAGAAACAATTTAAACATTAAAGATTGAAAATTCTACTATTTCTCTTAAAACAGTCATACTCATCTTTTCGTTCTTCACATCAATCAAGGTATTAGTAGTGACCATAAAATGGCTCCTTAGGAGTATGGTGTGCTCCTTCCCTTATTGTTTAACCTCCCCTATGTCTCAAACCATAAAGTCTTTAGGAACAATCAATCTACTAACCTTAACCAACACATCTTCCATTATTCCTTTCGAATAATGGACTGACCTATAAGCTAATTGTAGGCACATATTGGTTGGTGTTAACTATCCTAGATTCATTTTCTCATAAATAGATAGAGGAACAAATTTTATACTTTCCCCAAAGTCAAGCATACCCTTAACCTCATTACCATTACCTATTGATACTTGCATAAGAAAACTCTCTAGATCCTTTATTTGGGGTTAATTGTTGTTGTAGCATCGTATTTGCAACCTCTAAAACTATCACCTTCTCTTTTAGCTCAAACTTCCATTTCTTACTGCTTCATTCCTTAAAGAACTTCATATAAGCTGGAATATTTATGATCACACATAACAAAGGTGGGTTAATATTAACTTTGGAAAACATGTTATAAAGATAAAAAAATTTGCTTATCTTGTTTCGATTTCTTAAGATGGCTTAAATATGGGATTGGTGTCAATCCCATATCTATAAGGATTAGTTGCTTTATGCAGTCTTGGTCCTTCATTGTAGTTGGTCACATGCCCTAGGTTTTACCTTTTTGAACCTGATTTGAAGGGTTGCTGTGTCTATTGCTTCCTCCATTCTGCTCACCTTCTTCGTTGGGAGGCTCTCCTCCTCTTGATTACCAGTACCAAACATATTAGAAGGGATCTCAATATGCTTATCTATTACCTTACCACTTCTCATAATAGTGACTCATTGGACTTTTCGAGTTGACTGGACAACTTTCCTTTCTGATTGTTATGCGTTTAAGCCGCGAGTTTCCCTACTTAGATCTCAATCCTCTTAATAGATGCCTCCAAAGAATCGAACCTCTTATTATTCGTTTCTTGATTTTGAGTTATGACCTAAATAAACGTATTCAAACTTTCTTCCAAAGAAGACTTGCTTGGGGAGTTTTGAAGTGAGGATTGCCTTTAGTAACATTTCGGCCTCTAAAAATTTTGGTATTGTGGTTGGGGTTGTATTAGTGAATTATTAGTCTTATATGAAAAATTGGGGTGGTTTTTACAACTAGGATTGTAGGTGATTGAGTACGGATCATTTCACTCCCTTAGTTGAAAAAAGGTTGAGCGAGTTCACTTGTTCTTCCTCATCTGTACAAGGCTCACAAGAATATGAAAAAAATAGCTATATGACCACAATTTCCACATATACCATATACCTCTTTATTTGGAACATTTTGTGATAGTCTAGTAGTCAGCATCTTTACATGCCCTGTTAACTCAGATAACTATATAACTAGTTCTTGATTCGAGCTCACTTCATGAACTCCAGCTCTTCTTCCCCTTACGCTATTTTGTTGAGAATTAGCCTCCAACATTTTGAAGATCTTATACATTTCTTTAGTTATCTTCTCACCCACAATTCCTCTTGTTGTATTGTCCAACGAATACTGACATTATTATGTCAATCCATCATAAAAGAATTGGTTCTACATATGGAGTGGAAAATGATGATGTGGATAGTGAATGAGCAAGAGTTTGAAGCATTCCTACACCTCATGCAATGGCTCTCCCGTCATCTGAGTGAAGGTAGCTATCTTTGTCTGCAACTCAAAAGTCTTCTAGTGGGAATAGAACTTTCCCATTAACTTGTTATACACCTCTTCCCATGTAGTCAATGAATCAGGTGAAAGGGTTATCAGCCATGCTTTGGCCCAATCCTTCAATATGTATGGGAAGCACCTCATCCTAAGTTGATCTTCATCTAGGCCATCCAATGGGAATGTTTGGAGAGTGGTATAGAATTCTTGCATGAAATTTAAATGGTCTTCATTGTGAATCCCATAGAATGATGACAACATGTTGTAGTGGATACTCTTTAATTCATAGTTTCTAGCTACCTCCCCTAATTGTATGCGCGAAGTGGTAGTACTGATTACCAGTATGGCATACTCCTTCACCACTAGCTGCCTTTCACTCATCTTTTGATCTTCTTGTTTAGGTCCCTTGAGATTGTCTTCAACGTCCCTTAGAGGTCCTCTTATCCGTTGTACGTTGTCAATAAAAGGATCAAGTTCACCATCTTAAGACCTCCTTCCTCATATAAACCAAATAAAAAGATTAATGAATCAATAAGAAAATTACTAAAAGAATTCAATGAAATAACACGAAAAAAATGTATGCATGAACAAACAACACAATCGACGAAACAATCAAAATCAATTTAGCAATAAAAAACAATTAAAATTAATTAAAGTTCAAAACATTAAACACCTCCCTAGCAACGACACTAAAAACTTGTTATGCCTAAAAAGTTCTAAAAATTACCTAATCATCCTACTCGCAAGTAGACGAGGTAATTGTAGCGATTACCTAGGGTCGTCTCGGATGGAGGTGAAATTTGTTCACTTAAATTAATTTTGAACAAAAATAAAGGCAATTCTAAACATTTTATCTCAATTTTTGAGTGAAGGATTTAAAAGAAAATCAAAAATTAGTCTAAAAAGTAAATGAATCAACTAGAAGCAAAAATGAATAGATTAATTGAAATGGAAGACTCTTGAGAATTAATTTCACTAATTTAATCTCCTATGCATGATTAAGGAAAATGATTGGTTAATTGTGTTACTAAAATTAACGGTTGGATTCTAAGATCAACTCAAATAATAAACTAAATCTAGCTTTAGCTTGCGACAAGTTATTATCCTAATTAATTATTGAAACCTGACTACTAATTACCACTTAAGTTAATATATTTCTAATTCGTAACCTAATCGTCTATAGTTTCTAGTTCCATATTAAACTTCTCTTATCGATCCTTTGTTTAATACTAAAATGATGCAAAGTTTGGTCATGATATTACATCCATTCAATTCAGAAACTATTAACAACATAAGACAATAACAAAATCCCTCAATCTTGCATATTTGACTAAAATATCTACATTAATCCTTAAAAAAATAGGTCAACCCATCATAACATAAACACAATTCATCATCTCCATACACTTCAATTTAATGTTATTGTCAACAAAAGTATTAAACCAATAAAACAGTGAATACTAAATGAACTATGAAAAGAAAAAAATAATAGTCAATTAAGCTAACAAGTAATAAGTTAAGTAAATAAACAAGAAACTAAGCAACAGATGAAAAATAGAATAAACAAACAAGGATCGGGTGAGTGTGAATGTGGTGGTCTCCTGCCCCTCTCAAGTTCCCTGCATTAGCTCTCACCTTTTGCTCCAGTTTGTTCTCACTAGATGATCAAAAGCTTGCGTTGCTTCCAGCTCTCTACTATATTTCTCTCTTCTTCACCGACTCTCTCTATTTCTCTTCTCATCTTCCCTTCTTTCTCTCTATCTACCTTCGAAGTGTCTCTCTGTGTAGAGAATGAAGAGAGAATGAAAGGTGATGCCACCACCCTCCTATCCTTTCTATTTGTAGTCTCGTTTAGGTTTAGGTTTTAATGCCCTTTCAACCTACAACTACCACATAATAAAACACATGAATTAACATAAGACTTTGCATGGGTGTGTGTATGGCAATCACATATGTGACTCATTGTGCAGTCATGGTCAGGGTGGTGACATGTTTAGTCACCACCTCGTGACAAGTTAAGTCACCACCGTGACTTAATATGTAATGATGGTGACATGCTTAGTCACCACCTTTCTTTCTTTTCTTCTTTTCCTTTAATGCAAATTTACATCAACTTTCCCTTCAACCTTCATGCAAAATTCACAAGATAATCCAATTAAGATTCATGCAACATCCGTACTAATTTCACTCAATCTATCTTAGATTTGGATCAAAACATAAGGATTTGTAAAAATCAAGATTTGAAGAAAATTAAAAGCAATAGATACTTGTCACAACCCACTTTAAATTAGCTAGACATTTATCTAGTTTGCTTTTGATGAAAGAGTTTCCAATCTGCTTGTTTCTCTCTGTGAAAAAATTTCCTCTATAAAGAAGATCAGACACTTAAATGTCATTAAGACACTTATTTGGATCCTCACAATAATGATTGTGAGTTATTTTACCTTATGATTCCTCTAAGCATACTGTAGTATTGAAATCACCCAAGATAAGCCAAGGATCCTTTATCTCAAAGGCTAAACTGTTAAGTCCAGTCCACAGTGCAGCTCTTTGATAAGATTATTTATAAGAATAAATGAATAAAAGGTGAATGTTGATATTTAGCTATAATAAGTAAACTTCTAGGTGGACCATTTGATTTGTAATGTTAGAGTTGAGGATTAAAATTTAAGTAAGATTGTACACCTCTAGTATTCTTCCATTAGCATGATCATTATAGTTGTGAATCAACTTCCATTGACTTGGTAAAAAACCTAGAATGTTACAATTGTTTTGCTTTATCAGAGACTCCAATAAGCCTAATAGGATAAGCTTATTATCTATAATGAAATCTTTTAACAAAAGTTTTTTTTCAAGAGAATCAAGACCTTGACATTCCAAGCAGAAATTACCATGATGTCTGACTCATCAAGGACCTTTTCCTTCTACTAAATCTTCTCTTATTGATAGAGATAAACCCAATATCTTCATTGAAAGCATTAGCTACTATGGTTATCTTAGTGGGGGTATCTGAATCATTGTCTTTATTTGTTGCTGCCACTACTACTTGTATTTTGTTATCATTCTGTGGATTTTCATTTTCTTCTATGACAATGTCTTCATTTCCAGTAGCTACAACAATTTGCATAGTGTTAGTCTCCTCTTCAGCTTCTGTTGCCATATGTTGAGTTTGTATGTTGTCATTTTCATTTAGATCCTAAGAGAAGTTAGATTTAAACAGTCTACTAGTGGCTCTCCAAGTCTTTTTAGCTAAGGTAGATGGAGGCTTCCATACATAGGAGACTTTAACTACATCTTTAAGTAGCTCCATGTTGTAATTATATTGGATCCATAAAATTAATCAACCGTTATTTTACCACTACATTTCTAGTTCTGCATTTTCTAAAAGTATGATCATTCTTTTGGTTTGTGGAAGGTCTTTATTTACATTTTTCAGTTTTTCTTTACTTAAGACTAGAAGCTTATTTCATAAGGGATTCCATAATTAGTAGAAACTTTCTAATATAAAATTTTCTATAATTTCTCCATCAATTTTTGTCTTAATTGATTAACTTAAGAAAATATGTTCATTTGTATTATGATATAATGGGGGAGTTTAAACCAATTTCCTACTACAATCTGTCTTCAAACTTATATATAAAATGATGGTATCGAGGCTGAAAGCTTTGCTAAGTTCCCTAACTTCAATAACTCAAGGTGCATCCACTAAAGGGATAGCTGTATTTGCCATTGACAGGGGTACCATAGGTTCATAACTCTAGGAAAAACATAATGAAAATCTTAGAGCTAATACAAAAACGACTCAAGCAAATCAGAAGTTTGGAAATCATGTAATATACATGAACTCACATATCATACAAATAGAAGGGGAAATACATTTCAGCATGATTGATAGCTGCTTCTAGGCTTTTTCGGTTCACTGCTTGCTATCCATAGGATTGAAAGTTAACATTTCTGATTGAAAGTTAACATTTCTGATAATGCCACAGGAACATGTTTAAACTATTTGCATCCATCAAATTTAAACACTTCCAAGTTTCTTTTAGCTTCTCATCAAAGACAAGTAATTAGAAACGAATATAAGGGTCTAAGCTAAGTGTTCTCTGCAGCTTCAGGAAATCACTTTCAGCTATCCTTGGGATTCCTACTTTACTGTACTTAGATCGATGAAGTTAGGTGAAACAAGAATTTGTATGTTATATACGCTACTGGTATTGTTAGTCAACTTCTTGCAATTGAAACACATTAGATGACAGCCTATGGATTTTGAATCTGAAGTAGGACATGACAGCCCATTCTTGCAGTAACTAGTTCTGATGTGAGCTAAATGGTTGTGAAATGCTATTATACATTGCAGCTACTTAGCAATTACCTAGCTAACTTCAAGCTTTATTGGTATACTGATCAATTTGTTAAAAAATTGACATTGATGAAATTAGAGTTTCTGTGTTTACATTTAGTTTTCTTATTCATTAATGTAAATAACAATTCATATTATGATATTCTGTGAAGAATTTTGATGGAGCTCACATTGTTTCTTTATGTTGGCATACTGTTTCATCAGTTCAGATTCTTCATGGATTACTTCTTGTTTTGCGTGGGTTCTTTTGCATTTAGTAATGAGTGGTTACACGTAACCATATATCACTTGACAACAATTGTAGGTAACTTGTGTTTAATAGGAAATGATTTCACACTTGCTTGTTCAGTTTGAGGGTAGGCAACTTGTGCGTAATAGGAAGTGACTTCACATGTGCCTGTTCACTTTGATGAGTCATAAGGCACTGCTTCTAGTATGAAATGTTGCACATGTGCACTGCAACTGTAATGTAACTGTTCTGATGTAGGTTGGAAGGCTGTCATTGTGAATGGTTATATGGTAACAGAATGTTCTAACATTCAGATAGCTGGAGTTTTGCGAGCTAGAGTTAGCAACTCCAATTGTGTAATCTTCAGTGTGTTCTTGAACTGATTGTGTTTTCAGTGTGTGTTATACTTGAGGGCTTGTGCTTTAATTAATATGCCAATGCACTAATGATAGCACAAATAGGCACATGTTGATGTTATTAAGTAAACTCTAATTGCAAGTGCATAGGTGCAATTGCAGTTCATGTGCTTTGATTGTAGGTGTGGAGTGTTTTGAGACTGTTTAAAGTACCAATGTAGGTTGGTATTGTATGCTTTGATTGTAGATCTGGAGTGTTTTAAGTACTAATGTTGGTTGGTGTGTGATGACAACAATCGCAGTGTGTGTGATGTGATAACATATGATACTGGTTAAGGGAAGTAGTAATGGTGTTCGAAAGTTGGCAGTTATTAAATGCATTTGGGAGTGATCTTTGAGGCATTGATACAGTTGTGCATTTTGGGACATAGATATTACATGAACAATATGGTTGAGCTTATTGGGTAAATATGGGACATAGTGTAAGGGACAGTTTGGTGCCTGTATCAGTTGAGCTATTTTGGGGATATCAATCCGGCAGTTCCTTCTTGAGGAGGGATCTCTTGCAGTTACATAAAAATGGTAACTTAAAGAGGACGAAGACCATTTCTACAAAATGATTAGTATAGTAGATCATGAGATGAGTGTTTCATAGTCTGACACATTAGTGAGTGACTTGAAAATTTTGTGGTTGGGGAGAGCAGTGGTTGACTTTCAAGTGGTATTATGTTGGAAAAAAAAACAAAAAATTGAGATTAATTTGAAAACATCTGATGTTTATGCTATTGAATCACGATGAGCTGAGGTGCTCCACAACAGCCAAAAGTGGAGGTGATAGGTCAATGACATGAACTTTGATGGCCATATTTGTTCTTAGGAGATTTGTTTTGTTTATTTCATTATTGACTGGATAAAAATGAAGACGCTATTGCTTTCGAATGTTGCGAGTTTCATCTCTATGTCGTTGCTCCTTGTTTTGTTGCTACCTTCACATGTTACTCCTGTCTATTGTTGCTCTTCGTTCGCTTGCACGTTTAGATATCGGTTGGATGTCATTGCATATTCGTTTTCTTCTCAAAAGTTATAGGTTTGGATTGATTATGGCATGTAAGCTTGTCAACAGGCCGGGCCGGATACGGGGCCCAATTATAGGTTTGGATTGATTATGGCATGTAGGCTTATCAATGGGCTGGGTTGGGCTTGACATGGATTGGGCCCATGGCTTGGGCAGGTTGGAATAACTCAGCTCAGGTGGGTCAAAATGGCCTGTGGCTTGTGGGTGGGCTGATGCCAACCAGCTCAAGGATAGGCCTGTGGCCCTGTGGCCTGATCCAACTAGCCCGCTTAGGCCATAGGTAGCTTGTGGGGTCTCAATTGACCTAGTTGTTTAATATATATGTTTAAAATTTTTATAAATTTATTTTAAGACAATTTCAAAAAGTTTTATTTTCAAAATTCATAAATTATAAATTATAACAATCATTTGTAGTAAATGTAAGATGAAATTATTTATATATTATACAAAAATATTTATATAAAATATGAAATAATTTATATTTATTAAAACATATGTAGCAATGATAATGTTATAATTATTCTTTACAAACAAGTAAATTTAATTTTAATTTTGTATTATAACAATTAATTATAATGTAAATGTAAAAAGGTTATTAAATTTATTTCAAATATTATTTTTTTGTGTTTAATGAATTATTATATTCTTTTAATATGATTTAAAAAATGTTTATTAAATATTATCGTCTTTTCATATTATATTTATTATTAAATAATCATTATAAAATTTTATATTTTTATTCCACATATTAAAAGAAATTAATTAATATGATAATTAATTTTAACACATTTAAACTTTTTATTTTATTTTTAATATTTAGACAATATATACGTTATGCATATATGCATTTATATTAATCTTAAAATG
>JANPWT010000006.1:30353127-30372730 GCA_024678245.1 Erythroxylum densum
ATTTCAATTTTCTCAAATCATTCAAAATCAATGAATGAACAATTTTCCTAATTGATCAAATCATTCATAAATAATAAATTTAAGAAATTTTCTCAATTTATCAAAAATCATTTTAAAACAATAAATTTAATCCTTCGGAAATCATAATTCGCAATTGCTTATATTACTACAAAATCAACGAAAATAATCATTCGAAAAATAATAATAATTCAATTTTTTCTTTCTTTTTTTTTCAAAAATTCATATATAACTTATAAATCAAAAATAAATATGCTACCCACCTCAAATCCATACTAGTACTTGTCCAATGCTTCAATTCTCCAAAGCCTTTCTTCTTTCCTCCAATTTAAAATTTCCTTAACCAAATTCACCCAAATTCAATATTATAAAAATCATAATTACTCAAATTAACTATAGGAAACCCAAATTTATCGTATTTCTAAGCTATCTAAAGCAAGAATTTCTAAAATCTCCAAATTACAAAAATTGACATAAACCCTGATCACAATTATCCAAAATTGAACCAATTAAACCATGCTATCTCCAAAATTGAACTTAGAAAAAATAATCCCATAGCATTTCCAAGATATCTAAACCAAGAACTCATCAAAATCACAACTTAAAAAAAAATTCGAACTCACCTCTTTCCTCCTCCATTTTCGGCCCTTTTTGACTCCATAGGACGCTGTCATCTTCTTCCTCACTTTTCTCCTTGAAAAGCATCAAAAACCCCCTTGAAATCTTGGAGAAAAGTCGAAACCCTCACCTTCTTTCTTCTTCTCCACCTCCACCTCCACCTCCACCGAAGTTGCTTCTCTCTTCTCCTTTCTCCTTTCTCCCTTCTTTCTTTTTCTCTTGTTTTCCTCTTATTGTCGTGCTCTCTCAAAGAAAAACGACAGCCCTCTTTGTCTTCTAGTGCCATGTCATTTAATGAATGAGAAATGACCCATATGCCCCTCCATGTTAGCCTAAAACCTTAACCCTTTAAGTGGACTTCCCAATATGCCCTTAACATTCATTTCAAATCATGCTACTTTAGGACAATTTTCTAATCATCAATTTGAAGGAATTTGCCAAAACTTCCTTCTAGAGAAATGTTCCTTATTGTCTTAATTTCATAATTCCACCAAAATCATTTAATTTGGCGCACTACATCAAAAGTTATGCCCCAAACATGTTGGACTATTCATATGCTAAAATATTTTCCAACACGTTATTTCCATTCAAAATTTGATATTCTTAAGGATAAAATTGAAACTCGATTTCTTCATAACAATTGTATCCCTATTTCTCTAGTTTACTCCAAATCAAGAATCACCTCATTTAGATTACTAGAGCAAAGGTTATGGCCAAAATACTTTCAGATATTCCTAATCCAAGACTGAACACTAATCCGAACTTCACTTCAGAAATTGAAAGTCTTAGGGACTAAATTGAAATTTAATTCCTTCATATAATTTGTAGCCCCATGTCTTAATTTTAGTTTGCCTCAAGAATCAAGTCAATCGGATCTCCACAGATCCCGAATTTCGCAAAAGACTGAACCATATTCAGAAAATTATCCAACTCACTTTGATTAAATTAATCACCCTCAATTTAATCTCAAAAATTCATAACTTTCACATGAGAATGTATATGATTGTCTTAGGAATCTAATGCTTCAAAAACTAAGTCAATCGGATGTCAAACGAAAAAGTTATAAGCGAAGGTGAGGCCCTCGCAGGGAGAGGGCGCCTGCGGGGCAAAATTCAAGGATTAAGCGTGGGCACGCCTAAGAAATTCAGAGACTACGCATGGACACGCCTAAGGATGGAATCTGGAGCTACAGAAAATTCCAGAATTTTCAAAAATCATATATTTTGCTCCCGAACTCCAAAATTAACAAATTTGGTATCAATAGAAAGCTTAAAGGAATTTCTACAACTTCCATGTCCATCTCTAAAGGGGTCAAAAACCAATAAAACTTTCTATCTATATGAATATCTTCCTAAATAATCACATAACTTCCAAAATTTTTTTCTTTCAAAATCATACTAAAACAATAACAAAAACTTGTAAAAATCATAACTTCTTATTCCATACTCCAAAAATTGCATACTTTATATCAAACTAAAGATCAAATCAAAATCTTCAACTTTCATGAAGAACTTAAAGACTAATTCAATCTCTAAATTGGTCAATTTATCAGTCAAAGATTCAATCATAACATAGGTCAACCTATAACACATCCAAACTATTTTCTCATCCACTAATTGCATAATATACATCATTGTAAAGCTTGGAAAATCTTTTATGACTTTCAAGAAGACCACTTAACTCAATTCAGAACATATTAGTCTAGAATTCCTCTAAAAACACAACAGGCACGAGTACTACACTTAAAAATATTTTTAAAGTCAAAGTAAAATAGCCTTACTTTGACTGACCATAACTTTCACTCCTGATATTGAAAATTATCATACTTTATGGCAACAGAAAGCTTTCAACATAAGCTACAAATTTCATGAAGATCATTTTCTCAAATTTTTGCCTAAATCAAAAAGTCAACTCTCAAGTCAAACTTTCTATCACTTTTCATCCCCAAAAATCAAACTTTCTTAATTCTTTAAATTTTCACACTTTTTCTCTTTATTTCTTGATTCTCAACTTCCATTTCAATCCACTAAGTCACTTTAACTTTCATAACCATACAAATCTATTCAAATCCCAAAATTATCAAAATCCATCAATTCTTTCCTCATCACTTTCCTTTAAGTATAAATACATTTTTACCTAAACATATACATAATAACACTCATTTCTTTTCAATTATTATTTCTAAATTTCACTTAAAAATCGGGGTCCAACATACACAATGTACCAAAATGCTTTTATTGATACCTTGCTTATAGCTCTTGATAGAGGGCTTGTTATCTGGACCATAACACCTTATTTCAAAATCAGGTTGGATGATCCTATGTTGTCTGAACGTTTACAAATTCAGATCTAGATCACTGGAGTAGATCAAGATCCTATAGCCATCATAGCTACTCTTCACCATTAGATGATCTATCATCTACATAATTATTCGTTGGACTTAAACTTTTCAAACTCTACTTCGGATGATATTTACATAGTTGCTGATAAAGCCAATAATCAAACAATTATCCTTCAAATCCCGAAGCAGTTACCTTCAACGGAGCTTGAAAATATGATGCCTACAGAATGGATTACCAACTACTAGAAGGTATTGCATGCGCCTCATCGACACTCTTTTCATATGACAACTCCTCCGATTCTGAAGACATTGAAAGATGGCTTAGTCAAGTCCATCTACACAAGGCCCAGCGACAGCATGCCTGGTCCTTCCACATCAAGCTCTATCCTAATGATCCATCCCATTGAACCTCAGGATCTATCAAATCTATCATTTGGGGCAACAAGCCTTAAGATCCAGCCCGTATTTTCACATATGGAAGGTAAAGACAGTCCTCCTATCCATTATTTCAAATCTAATGGAGATCCAATCTATGTAAGTCATCATCTTGGACATTTTGTATGGGATGTCAACTCATCCATGTGTGAACTAAACTGTGAAATCTGTCTCAACCCTAAGTCAGATTCAGATGATGATGATCCAAGATATCAGCGGAGAACAAAGAAGAAATCAAAGCCCAAATCTCGGTTTTTGCCTTTTTGTAACTATCATCCTCTTGGTGATAAAGATCCAGATGATCATAATGGTCTATCCATGATAGAAAGATCTAGACCAAAGTCTCTTAGAGAGATGCTTCGATCATCTATGTTTACTACAACAGAACCCTGTAGATCTACTGATGGATCGTGCAGATCTATGCCAGCAATTCCTGTTACAACTCCTACTCCTTTACCCTGTATGATGGTATTACTAGATGAGGATAACTTTCCTCAATTATCTAGGAGTACTGATGAATCACAGTGGGTTATCTTCAACCCATATATCAGAGCGTAAAGAATTACTTCAAAAGGAACACCTGCATCAAATCCATCTGATGAAGTCCTTAACTGACAAACGTCAAATGCAGTAGCACAGAACAATGTTCTGAAAAGGATTGATTCCAAGCTGGATGGAATTAGTCAACAAAACATCGATACTCATAAGCAAGTCAATTCTGTTTCAAAACAGATATAAACAATGTATCGATCTTATAAAGCTCAGATTCAACGTCTTGATGTTGAACTCAGACAATACATCTCTGTCCATTACATAGGGCTAGAATTCAACTTGAAAGTTTGTAAGATACAAGAGATACAAGAAATTGTACGACAAATGGAAGTTGATATGCATACAGCTCAATCTAAGTAGATATATGGCTCATCTTCTTCAGAGTTCTCAACTCTTCAGCCATCATATCCATCTCCTTTGTATCAAAAGTATCTAGAAGAAGCTGATTATTCAAAGGTATTCAAGTTTAACTAACCTTTGATTAGACAATATATTCATCCTCAGACAACTCAAGAGAAACCACGACGATCAAATTCCAAGTTTACATCTGATCGAGTGCATAAATCTAGAGTTCCTGAATCTTCTAAGGTTCCAAAAGCTTTATCTTCATATACACCTTCTAAACCAACTGAACAGTGGAGAAAGCCTTTACGCATTCATACTCCTCTGAAGCCTCCACCACCAACACCAGTACAACCTTCCACCTCTTCTCTTGGGAAGGATAAAGTTAAATAGACAGAGTATATAGCTACTCTGACCTCTAAACCTCTTGTAGATGATTCCAGTTCTCAATCAAAGAAAACTGAAGCATAAAGCTATCCATCTAAACTCTCTGCAACACCATCTGAGTGTTCATCTGAACACATCTTCTCAGAGTCATCAAGTGAACAACATGCTTCAGCTCTTGTTGAAGAATTAGTTGAATCAAACGGGTAAGAAAACTTTGCTGATCTTTCAGACTTATCCAATGTTTTGATGACTATAACTCAATCTACTGAAGTTGAACTAGAAATCAGTGAAGTTGAATCCACAGGTACTGAACCCTTCATACTTGAACCAACACCTAAAAAAAAACACCAGTTACAACAACTACACAATCAACTACCAAGCCTACTACAAAACCTTGGTTACATTCGATGATCTTCCACCTAAGAAATGAATAGATCATATTCATGAATTCAGTGCTTGGATTGATTTACAAATGACCAGGCCTAATCACCCTCTTCCAGATAGTTTGTCTGAATTTACATCCAAGTTTATTGGTACTTTGCAAGAATGGTGGTAAAGTATAAGTGAGTATCAATGACTTCAGTACATACAAGTATCAATTGTTGGAGCATTACTTGGCATTATCCACAAAGAATTTGTGGGTGACTTCCAGTTGATTAATAAGCAAATCCGTCAGGAATATTTCAAGATGAAATGCTATTCTTTTAATAAGCGTGCTATTCAAAAGCATTACAAACGCATAACAGACAGTTATTATCTTCTGAATGGATGGAATGATGCTAACCTACGTTACACTTTTATCTCATCCCTTCCAGATGAAATACAGCCAGAACTACAAAGGACTATAGCTTCTCTTCAAAGAGATATGTCTACTATTTCTCTTGGAGAAATCTATCAGCTTACTTTAGCATCTCTTGACAAGTTATGTGATCAACATACTTTGTTTAATAATATCCTCAAAGGAGGTCCAATTCTAAAAAAGGCATGTAAACAACCTCATCTCCAGATAAAGTGCAAAGATAAACAAGCTTATAAGTGCCATAGCAACAAGAAAGCTCATCAATCTCAAGTCTACTATGAAAGGAGAAAATTCCACAAGAAGCATGGAAGGCAGAAGCCTTATAAGCAAAACTTCAAACAGAAGAACATAGACAAAAAATGCAAATTAATGCGGTTCTTCAAAAAGTCTTCACATCAAAATAAAACTCGATGTTTTATTTGTGGAAATCCATGTCACTATGCAAATAAATGTCCTTAGGCAACCAGGAAAGATGCCAAGTTCCCAGAGAAACTTGAAAAACTTATGCCTATTCAACCTTATAATGTCATTAAAGAAATACTTGAGGAATAATCTAGTGAGAACAGTGAAACACAGTTTGCTATAACTGTGTCTTCTTCAGAAGCAGAATCATCAAACGTATATGATGATGATTCGTTATATATGTTATAGCAGACATGTATGAAGATTGATCGTAATCTAATTCAATGACCATACATCCATATCCAGTTGTTTCAACAAGACAAATATGATCGGCCCATTAAGACTATTGGATTTATGGATATAGGATTAAGTTGTACGATCATGAAACCTAATATCCTATCAGCAAAAGCATGGATTTCTTGTAATGAACATTTTCTCGCAGCTGATGGAAACAGTTTCAAGATTGGGTTGATTACCATGAAGCGAATCGACATTCATTTCTTTCCTTAGTGTACAGTTTGGATTAAAGTACTTAGAAGCAATCTACCAGGCCCATGATATCTTTATTGGCATGGATATATACAGTAAAGCATCACCTTTACAAATCCTACCCACAGGCCTCAGGTATCGAAACCTTTACAGTTCATACACTGATATTAAAAATGTGTTTGAGCTAACCTCAATTTTTGTACATTGTACTAGACTTCGAGATAAACTGTTGAGCTACTGTCCAGAGTCTCATTCATAGTTTACTCATCCATATCCTCTATATAAAAATGTTGACTTTTTCATAAGTCTACCTTTCAAGAACAATGAGGATATAAATCCAACGAAAGCCACATATCCAGGGATGAACCCTGATGATTTAAAGTTAACACAAGATGAGTGTATTGTATTACTGCAGCAAGGATTGATCGAGCCCACAAAGTCGGATTGGTTTTGTCAAGCGTTCTTTTCCAACAAGCGTTCAGAGCAAAAACGTGGTAAAAAGAGATTAGTCATTGACTATAAACTATAAGCCTCTTACTGCTTTCCTACAGGATGACAAGTTTCCTCTACCTAAAATCAGGACACAAATACTATTTCTTAAGGAAGTTGTTACATTCTCAAAGTTTGATCTTAAAGCAGGACTTTGGAAATTGGTTATATGTCCAAAAGAACGTTACAAGACTGCATTCTGCATTCTCAATACTTAGTACCAATGGACTGTTATGCCATTTGGACTTAAAGTCACACCCTCACTGTTTCAAAAATTCATTACAAAAATCTATGAACCTATCCTAAAAAGTGCATTGATTTACATCGATGATTTCCTTTTGTTCTCAAAGACTCATAAGGAACATCAAGCCCTTCTGAACATATTTTTTGATCTTACACAACAATATGGGATTATGCTTTCGACCTCGAAAAGAACTATTGGTACATCATAAATTGAATTTCTAGGTTTGCAATTTAAGGATGGATTCTATCAGCCATGTCCTCATATTGCTAAGGAATTATTGCAATTTCCGGATGAACATCTTACTGTGAAACAAATTCAACAATTTCTCGAGATTATTAACTACATCAGAGATTTCATACCACATGTGACAACCTACACTTCATGCTTATCTAAGCTCTTATGCAAGAATCCACCAACATGGGAAAAAGAACAAACTACAACTGTCAAGTATCTCAAGCGGATCTATCAGGATCCTCCTCCTTTAAAGATTCCTGAACAAGGACAACGTGCCCTTCAAATAGATGCTAGTGACACCCACTGGGGTGTTGTCCTTATTGAAGAACTCAATGACCATCACCATTATTGTGGACATGCTAGTGAAGCTTTCAATACAGTTGAATGTCACTATCGTATCTCAGATAAGGAGATCCTCATTGTTAAAAAAAGTATAGAAAAGTTCACTACTCCTTATCATTTTGTCATTGAAATGGATAACACTGCTTTTCCCAAAATTCTAGAACAAGCTGGGAAAAAGATTCCCAACAACCAACTTTTATGCTGGCAATAGTGGTTCTTTGCTTATAAATTCAATGTTCGACACCTCAAAGGTCATAAGAACATCCTCGCTGATTATCTTTCATGACCTTCTAATCCACTCTTCTTTGTTTCCTCTTCATTGAAATTCCTAATTCCTCTCTTTTGTCTTATAGAGTTTCCTAGGTTTGTTAGATATAAGAAAGATTTTCCTCCTTGGTTTTCTCGTAGACATACTAATGTTGAAATTCTTTCTCCAATTCTTTACCATAGTGTTTTCTACTATATGCATGAAATCCTCCTCAAGCATGACATTATTGCTACGCCTAGCCATTTTTACATGCTAACTCCATATAAATACATTTATTTCCTTTATGACACTCTTGATGAGGATGTACTTTGGCATCTCTAGTCTCTAACTGCTTTATATACTTGTACAATCGCACTCTCCCCTCTACATGTATATCGCCATTTGATAGGTTCCACAAATTCGGGATCCCTTCTTTGGACATTCCTTGAATGGTTCCAACCTTTATATAAATGGTGCATTGATATGTCTCTGGAGTTATCACAACATCGTCTTTGGAATACCACATTGGACGAAAAGAATACTTATATCTTCTATCTGTTACATCGTCCTTATTATATGACCGATACAAATATGCTTTGTACTATCAGTCACCTACAGTATTGGCATACTTTCGTGGATTGGCCTCATGAAGAAACTCTTGCTATTGAAGAACTTTATGCTCTTCTAAACTAATATAATCAACATCCACAGTCTGATATTTCTCCTCTTTGTACATCTCAAGGACCATATTTAAGAGAAACAGCTTTAAGACAACCTATCAGAACTCCACCAGTAAGTGAATGGGCCTCTTTCACTGATCACTACATTAACATTTGTGGAGGATCTATTCCCTGTCTATCTTACAGGCCTACTGTGGAATCAAGCCCACAATCAGAAGAAGTTAATCCAACTGGTACCTCTGTTACAGGCCCATGGCCTGCTGAATGAGCTCAAACCAACATCCATGAACTCATTGAATAGATCGATCGAGAAATGGAGTTGACAGATGACGATGACGACCTTACTTTACACCTGTAAAGAAAGAATGAGACAACTGACATGATGAAAGATGGGTGTACATCACCATCAACAACTGTTGAAGATTCCATCTTTTCATCTTCTTTTTCACCTTGTCTTTTCTACTGTTGTCCTTTAGACTTTTGTATCTAAACACTGTTTGTTTTAAAACTTTTTATTAAAGTAGATTCCTTTTTTATAAGGTTAGCTAAAATAGTTCTTTACTTTTGTTAAAGTGTAATTATTGTGTCCCTAGGTAGATTTCCATTTCTACTCCTGACTTTGCCTATATAAGCAAGGTTTAGTTTCAATTGTAATCAAGAGTCGACTACTTAGATTTACTTCGACTTGTTTGTACATCTTAGTGGAAAATGTAGAATCCTTTCTTCACAATTCTTCTCTTCTTCTAAACACTTCTAAAGCCTTGAATCATTGTTTTGCCTTAGTGCCTAAGATTGTGGAATGAGTATGCTCTACACTCACCTTGTATAAGGATCTAGTATATCAGAAATCTATGATAGTCTGGAAAAACTGTTACTTCTAAATTATTACGCTACCTTGTTGTCAGAAATATTAACAGAGAATGACGAATAAGAATATGTGAGTGACGTAGGATTCTTAAGAGACGTTAGTAGTAAGTCTCGTGTTATCCGAAGGACAGGCGTGTCAGTGACAATTATTGGACATGGGTATAGACACACAGAAGTCCACAAGGGCTGGAGAAACATGGACGATTAGAGGCAACTAAGCTGTAACCTTCTCTACGACATTTTTCTCCAACGTTGAAGAGTCACCTAGAGGCCAGTGACTTATTTGGACATGGATATGGACACACAAAGAAGTCCACGAGGGTTAGAGAGACACAGACGATTTTTTGTGCAGTCCCAAGCCCACGAGGCTTCGTTTATCTTCTCTATCAACCGACCCAAAAGAGGATGGATCATGTTTTAAACGTCCACATCATGTCAATCATGCGACCTGCTTCGGCCAGATCGCAATTGTTAACTGTTACTCAAGTATAACAACGTCTCCAGACTCCAGAGTGTTTCAGCTTAGCTTGGGCTTGAATTTTGGGGTTTATCAAACTTTGACTCACGGCATGTTGAAAAGAATTGTGTAATGGCGTCCCTGCAAAGAGCACCCTATGCTTGTTTTCTGTTCCAACGTGACCAAAACATAGTCTTTAAAGCTTGGAAAATCTTTAATTTTGGACTCTTTTAGGAGACGTTCTCCTTTACAATAGGTTAGGCCGTGAAGTGACAAGTTGATGTAACTTTTTCTGTTAATCTGTGGAGGTATGTCGCGAGGTCTTTTAATCTGTGATCAACTTGAGAATTGTGAGTGCTCAATTTATCCCATTTTCTTTACTAACAAAGTAATCATATAGTTAATTAAGAGTTGTTGACCAAAAACTGACAGCTAATTATTGAAGGGAGTAGTATTAAGAAGAAAATCGATGGATTTCCATAAAGAATAGTTAGGAGTAACCTATTTATTTTGCGGCTGAGTCTAATTTATTTAAAGTCTAATTAGTTTTAATTTGAGTCTAGTTTATCTTAGTTTGTCTATGCTTGCTAACTTATGGTTGGAGTGTCTCAGTTTTTGCTTTATTTCTTGGTGATATTGATGTAACTATTGAATGGGTTTCGGGTTGCATCTTCTCTGATTGCTGTGTTTCCTAGTTTATTATTGGTTGCCTTGAGGCTTGACTGACGGAGTGTTTTGCAACCTTATCTGTGGACTTTTCTGCATATATTTTGTTCATTTATGTAATTTTTATCTGATTTACAAAAAAAAAATGTTATTCACTTAAAGCTGAAATTGGAAATTTATATGATCACTATAATATTTCTTACAAAATTCAGTCACTTTAGTTGACCTAATAAAGTAAATAATAATCAATTTAATGATTTTAAAAAGTACATTTTGGGGTCACAAAGGAGTGAATAGCTGCCAAGAGAACATGTTCATTTATTTTTGCGTAGATAATAGTTTGATACTGGAGGATGTGTAAAGTCTTATTCATTATTATTTAATTATTACATTACATTCTACTTTTGCAACAAAAATGTAAATGAAGGTTAATGTTAGGTAAAAAGTATGTTTTTAATAATAAAAATTTCACTAAAATATAAATTAGATCTTAATATTTTGAAATGTTTAAAATAAATTATGATGTTTTCAAACTTTCAATTTAAACTTTAAATGGGAAAAACATTGACGGAGTTACATCTATGTCCATTATATGCCACGTTAGTATTAATATCACATAAATTTTTTATTTTGCAATATTTATGTGGGTTTTATTGTGCCATGTGACTTACTCTAGGACTCACGCATTTTAATTAATTTTAAACTAATTATCCTTAATTCTAATTATATATAATATGTTTATCACCGAGTAATTAGTTTTACAAGGTGAGTTCATATTCTCAACTTTATTGATTTAGTTTTTATTCTAGGTTCGGTCAATTATCTTTTGGGTATGGGTTATATTGTGTATTTGGGTCATTGATGGCCTTTTGTGGGGTTTGGAGTGTTTCACTGGTTTTCTTAGGATGGAATACATTTGATGTTGTGTGATCTGATTGAATGGGAAATGTATCAAATTTAGAATTTTAAGTGAATCTAATAACTAGTTTTATGTTTTTCTAGTTGCTTTGATTGATAAGAAGTTTGTCTGACTAATTGAAATGGCAACAAAGTGGGAAATTTAAATTGGAATTTTTTTAGTAATTAGAATTTTTATTTAAAATTAAATTATTTAGTTAGATTATTTAGATTAAATTTGGTTATTAACTTTAGTTAAAATTTATTACCTATAATAAAAATAAGGTTAATTAATTTAAATTTAATTTAAATGTGTTAGTACCATAATAACACTATATGCAAGCAGAATTCACATAGACATTAGAAAATAATAAATTTGTGTTACATTAACGCTAGCGAATCATATAACTAATGAAGACATAATTATGTCAATATTTAGAATATTAAGGATTAA
The DNA here is from genome assembly GCA_024678245.1 of Erythroxylum densum. Lineage (NCBI taxonomy): Eukaryota > Viridiplantae > Streptophyta > Magnoliopsida > Malpighiales > Erythroxylaceae > Erythroxylum > Erythroxylum densum. The sequence goes on from JANPWT010000006.1 coordinate 30,365,088, forward strand.
AATTAATCAGTTTGCAAATAACAGGATTCATTTTGAACACTGTAAAGTATTAAACCTGACCTGTATTTTGATAAAAGCGTTAGGAAAAAAAATGTACTTTTCACATTAATGCTAATACATAGTGATATCACCTTAAGATATGACAAGAAGTTGGGTTGAACTCAAGCCACTCATTGTCTGGAACTTGCTTGGACCCCTTAAGCAATTTAAGTCTAGTTGGAAACTTGATCAAATTCAAATTGCATGACCTGCACCAAAATAACATTATTTTAGTCTTTAATTTTTTAATACCTATAGAAGAAAATGATGTCATTTTGATAACGGAGAGGACTTTGGGTTAACCACCAAATTAGATCCTATCTGAAAGCCCAGTCAAGCTGAGCTTGACCGTTAACTTCAAGATGAGACAAGATTAAAATGATTTATAACCAATATATTCCTTCCATTCCATCTGATGTACTCTACAGAAATTTAATAAGAACTACAGTTAATTGATATACTTTACATACACCAACTTGATAAATTTTTAGATTCTTTTAATTAAATTTTATTAATAATTAATTTAAAAACAATATTATAAATAAAATACAATTAAGACAACATATCTCTTTTTAACTTATAATTTTTTAAGAAATGATCTACATACAGATTATTTAGGAAATTCCCTGGCAAAAATATTGAACTATAAAATATGAATAAATTAATTTAAAATATATTTAATATGACCAATCTTCGTATATAAGCAATCAAATATAAGTTAAAGGAGGGAAGAAACCATTTAATACTTTTGACCTATATCATCTCCTCTAACCAACTTATTTTTGTACTTTCAATCTATAAATCCTTTTTTAACATTTAAAGATAAAATTTTATAATGTTAAATTGAATTGCTGCAAAACACATAGCATCTTTCATTTTAGAAATACTTTTTAAGTATTTAAATTCTTTAATTAGTTTTTATGACGTAAAAAAAGATTCTCTTGTATTTTTATCCTTTTACAAGTAAGTTTGTTAAATTTTAAAGACTTTTTTTGATATTCTAAAAAGAAACTTATCATTTAAGGTAGTAAGAAATTAATTTTAAGTTCCAAATAATACAAACCGCCTTATAAATACTCTAATATTGATGAGTTCATAATATATTAAAAAGTCATGCATATAATTACCAAAAAAAGCTTTTCAATATTTGAGATATTATTCTTTTGTGAGTTTTCTTATTTTTCTATAAGTATTTTAAAGGATTCTTCTAATAAAAACTTTTTCAATTACTAAGTATTTCTACATAACATTCAAATTATGAATGTTATGTTATAATCCAAATGTAACATCATCAAAACTTAATAAGACCAAAAGATAATTTTGAAGTTTAATGAACCTTACAAAATAATTATAAATATTTTATATAAGGGATAATTTCAACTTGTACTTTTACTAATATTTACAAGAGATAAATATTTTTTGAGAAATTAATTAAATTGTATTGATAATTAAAATGTCGTATAATTGGTACAAAGAAAACAAAGGAGTTTATATAATTTAACACATTAACCCATACCTTTAGTACTACAATCAATTCCTCTTGAGAATGTCCTTGCTAACCTGCCTAATCATCTAGCTCTTAATGATACAACAACATAATATGCATTCTTTTCTAGTAAATGATCTCTTAGTCATGTCATTTTTGTTGTTTGGTGTGATACTGAAATATCGCAGATTTTTTTTTTCAAAAATTCATACACTAGTCTCACAAACAAGAGCTTGAATAGGGATTGTTGTTTGTAGTCACTCCATCTTTTTTGTAATGTCCAATATGTTCTCCTTTCAAGTTGAGGTTGAGCATGTTAAAAGGAATAAATAAGAAGTCTCCTACATAAATATCTTGTCTACTAATAAATAAAGAAAAGACGATCACGTGTCTCAATAAAAGGGTTGCATAAAGTATCATCTATATAGGAGGTGGAACCAATTATTCTATCTTTGATCAATAGCCTCCTAGGATTGTCAATCATAAAATAAAACTTATTTTTGGAATTTCCTAATGGAACCACACATGTTTTAAGATATGTAATTCTATTTTTATTTCAATTCACATACTTTGAGAAGTATCACTTACACTTTTATTGTATTGTTTAAATATCATCATAGTTATATTTTTCGTACTATATCGGCCAATAATGCCACAAAATTATGTTATATCATACTAGATCATTGTATTAGATGTATCACAACATTTTAACTTATACAACTAATACAAATATGTAGGTGGAGACATTGGAAAAGACAAAATAAAAATTATAAAGTAGAAAAAGTTGAAGAGCTATAATGAGAAATATTTTTATATTTACATTTTTGAATAATAATTATTTATGCTTATAAAATAAGAAAATTTTATGTTAATTTTCATAAACTAAGTTATTTAGTCAATATTTGAAATATTTTTTAATTTAGCGCATAATTAACTTTGTTAACTATTATCCTTTTTATTTTTCTTTAATAAATTTAATGTTTTATGTAAATAATTAGTTTGATATTTTAACCATAGTTAAATTAAGTATACTTTTTTTAATTTTTTAGAGATAATAAATAAATATATTACTAAAAAATACTTAGGTACCATACAAGGTATATAACAAAATATTAATAACACTAAAATGATCCAATTCATCCATCATGTTATGCAATATTTAGTTAATGACTGAGGCTTGGGTAAGACCACTTTTTTTGGTTGATTAGCCATTTAATGGTTGCATGTCCATCTTCAAGTTTATGTGTTGCATATCAGCGTTAAAATAATCTTCTATATATTTCCTTTACACTATAATACACTTTCCTTTACAAGAGTCCCTACTATAAATTTCATCATCTCTCTATCTGTGTGTTGGAGGATATGTTTGAATTTGGTTTCTTCAATAGCTATTGCCACTGATTTGCTAGGATCTACTAGCTTTAATGTTGCATTTCCTTTCTTCTTCATTGCAAAGTAGTTGTTCTCTACTCCTTCTTCATTGTAGAGTAGTTTCCTTTGTTCTTTCTTTCCTCGTAAAGCATCTAATGCTTATTTATACCCAAATCTTACATATACATGTATGATCCAAAGCTTATGAGATAGATAACATGATCTGGTTTAGGTATATTTTTGTCTACTTTCAGCCATTCTATGAAATGAGAATAGATAAGGATGACTTATAGGTGATATAAAGATTGTATATTAAGCTAGATATATATGGTCGATAGCTACCCCCTCAAGGCTTCTTTTTCTCATTCTTTTTAAGGCTAACTAGTGCTTGAACTTATCCTCTAAGCTTTTGTAACTCTTGGATTACATCCTAACAAAACCTTGCTTGTGATTGTTTTCTCTTTTATCCATTGCTCCAATGCAGGTAACACCTGTTTAGTGTCCTTTTTTATCCATCTAAAACATTTATTATTCCCCTCTTTCCATATTTTGTGCACATTGCGAAAGGCTAATAAATACACTACCATGTCTTCTTTTGATGTATTTCTCAAAAAGCATAACCAATCTATAAACTCAAGACACATTATTCAATTCTTGTCAAGTTGGCAATACTCAAGTATTTGTCTCCATATAATATGAGGGAAAATACAATTAAAGAATAAGTGAACTAGAGATTCAGATTCATTTTTACACAAATAGGAATTTTATCTTATCCTTAGTGTCAAGTTTGTTCTTAACAGCCAACCACATTAGGTTTGTAAGTTTTGGATGCTAATTTTTATTCCAAATTAACCCGTACCATTATATTTTTTGGCCCCTCATTCTAAGCACCTTGTTGCATGATCTATTCATAAATTTACTTAAATGATTTTCCTTCTAGACATATTGGTCTAGATTCTTTATGTTCAATTCAAGTGTTAGTGAAATATATCTAAGTTCCATCAAGCAGTTACTCCATTGTTTTCTTCCATCTACATTTCAACTCTTGAGTTGCTATGGTACCTTTTTATAAGTGTGGTCATATCCTTAGTATTATGTAACAACTTTATTATCCTCTAGTTGTTAAAAAATGGAGAAGTAGTCTCCCCATTTCGCACTAAGCATTTAAAACCTTCTGTAAACTTATTCCTCATGTTGAGTAGTTAAGATATAAACCATGAAAATAAAGGCCTATGCTTGATCTCCTGTTTGCTCTTATTCCCTAAGAAGTATATATGAACCCATCTAAACTATAAAGATTCCTTACACTCCATCAATCTCCACAGTCTCTTAGCCATGAACACCTATTGCTAGGATTTAAAGGATTTACGCCTAAACCCCCTCTTCCCTTGGTCTATAGATTTAAGCCTAAGCCACTTTGCATCATAACTCGTGGTCCGTTTACTCACATATAGGAACCTTCTAAATATAATTTCCTTTACTTTTGACAGTTCATTAGATAGTAACACATGAAGTGAATAATGCACATTGAGATAACTTAGCACATTTTTATTATCTAAACTTTACTAGCACATGATAGTGACTTATTACATCACCTGTCTAGTCATCTTTGAACTTTCTCTGAAAAGGGCATAAAATTCTTGAATTTTAGTTTCCTTATGGATATTGGTAATCTAAGATACATGAATGGGGTATATTTAACATATATAACAGTGCTTGATAAAAAGCCAATATATATATTATGAGGCACTATTAGAAAGATACATATAGCTTTTACCAATGTTTAACCTCAATCTAGATAGATGCTTGAATGTGTAAAGGGATGTCATAAGGTTATATATAGAATTTTCATAAGTCTTAGAAAACAAAAAAATCTCAACAAAAGAGAGGTAGAAAAGATCAAGCTTCTTACACCTATTGTGAAATCTAAAGTTATGATCCTAGAAAATGTTATGCTTTATCAATCTTATCAAGGCTTTCGTGTATAGAATTAATAAGTATGAGGACATAGGGTCTCCTTGTCTTATTCCTCTTCTCCCCCTTAAAGTCCTTTGTTGGTTCTCGATTTATAAGTACAATGAAATAGGTAGTTATTATGCATGATTGGATCCATTTCTTGAAGATGTCAAGAGAGTCAAACACTTCCAACATTTTGAGAATGAACTCCTAGCTTTTAAAATCTTATGCCTTTTGAAAATCCATTTTTATTATTCAATTCCTTGGAGAATTTGCTTTATTATATCCTCTGACGAGTTCTTGAGATAGTAGGTAATTATTCCCTAACAATTTTCTCTCTAAGAATGCACCTTATATTATACTAATTCAAGGCTTGGTAGCTTCTTTTAGCCTAGACGCTAGAATTTTGGATATGTTTTTGTAAAAGAAACTACAAAAAGAGATGGGTCTGAATTCATTAAAGGTACTTGAGTTGAGAGTTTCTAGGATGAGACAAATAAATGTTATTAAACCATTGGAGATTTTGATGATAACACCAACTTTCTTTAACTTTTCCTATGTGTGCTAAGTATCAGTGTTTTGAAACTAGCTTAGTGATCACTTCAAGATGATTATATTATGAATGAATGGATTGCTAATCTTAGCTAGGAAATGAAAAATGATCAAGTGTTCTTTTTATATTCACATTTTACTTAGACTGATCTTTATAATAAGGGTATCTCTTATTAAGTGACCTTGGAACACAGTAAGAAATAATAAAGGAAACAAGATCTTATCCACATTGTTTTTCCTCTAAGAAACACATAATGAAACATATGAAGGAACATGTTGAATAATGCTCTATGGTAATGGAATAAATTTTGCGCAAAATATGTTTTTCCATATAAAGCCTTACTACTAACTAAAAACTCCTTATTTTACCCTTTCAATAAGTTTTTGTTAAAAAAGGACTTTTATTTGTTTCCTGATTGAGAATGAAACTTTACCTTTTTGGAAAATGTGATCTTGTGATTTTGGGAATACACTTTACTCTAACTACAACTATTCAAATAGATGGCATATCAGATGGGACAAATTGATGGCAGTTCCAAAATGCAAGATATGTTACTACTAACGTCTTTAGGAAGATCTACTTTTTGGAAGGTATTTTTATAATCATTGCAAATAGTTTTCATGGCCTTGAAAAACTTTAGCTTTTTCTATAAAGATCATTTTTTGGACAAGGAAAGGTTACGTGGAATTATTATTGATCTTAAGAGAGCATTCGTGGATATAAATCAAACTTAGATGTTTCTTTTTCTATAATAATGGTCGCTTAACCTGATTAATCATAAGACATATTATACCTTATTTGTTTATTTATAGAATTATGCTTGAGGTAAATTTTGATAGAAGGCTGCAGGACTTGTTTTTACATGGGGTAAGAGCAAGTTGTATAGGTTTGGGATATAATTAGTGGTTTTACATGTACTATGTTTTTTATTAGCTCTTTGCTTAATAATGCTTTTGAGTTAAAAATCTCATAAGGGTATGGTTTTACTCTTTTCTAAGTAGAAAGAGTTTTCCATGTAAAAATCTTGTGTTTTTATCACTTTATTTTCATATATCAAAAAACAAGTGAATATACACACTAAACAGCTGACAAAGTCACAGCTAAAGAAACATGCTCTTACAATTTAAGCTGGCAATTATGAGAAGAATTTCTAAATTCTATAACTTAATTCACTGCTTAGAATTATTATCTTATGCTATGTAACAAATTTCTTATTGATCTCCTTGAGCATCCTTCCATTTTCAAAGAACTCCACTATTGCCTTAGTAATTAGATTATTTATCTAATGTTATGCCTTTTAGTAAACACATCCATTAAAATTGTCTAAACTTTGAGTCTTTTCATGATTCATCTTAAAGATCACTCTTTCCACTTATATAGAATGGATATAGCTACTCATCATTTTCCTTTCTTCCTTAGGGAATTGATTCAATATGAAGCATTTCGGGATTTGACTTGTGGAGCTATCTGGAGCAATTGTTCCTAAAGAATTCTTAAAGAAGGCATAAGCTTCACTTTTAAGTTCCTCTTGCAAATTAAAAAACTTACTATTCCTCACCTTTAAGGAGCTAATTCTGTTTGTGTTCTTCCTATATCTAACAACCTTGTGGGAAGGCTAACATTTCTATCCCTTCCTTAAGCCATAAATAACTAGACTTTTGTTTGAGCATAGAATTGTAATTTCTAATTGCCTTTGAGTATAATTTAGGAGCATTTTTTCTTCTCATTTAGCTAGTAAGAGTCCTTTATATCCTTGTATACTTCCTCTTGGATTATCTGCAATGCTACTTTTGTAATTGAGACTTTTATATAGGATTGTGTGTAGCACCCCACTCCCGCCAGACCCGAACCCGACATCGACGGTGATATCCGAGCCCGTGACCCGCGAGGGTGGCGTACTAGAACAATCACAACTTTTTTAAACCCGTAATGACATTTCTCTTTTCTTTCAAAAACGATTGAGTGCGCAGAAAACAGTGAACATTTTGGGCCCGATTATTACAAACCATTTTCAGTAACATAATACAATTACACATAATCAATTGGGGCCACTAAATCAAATCACTACACTAATGCAGAGGTGAACAACACTGATCCCGACTCTTGACTCTGCCTTGCTAGCGGTAGTCATACTCCCGTTTGTCTAACGGGGTACTCTTCCTTTCCTGAAAAATAGATGCAATGTTGGGTGAGTTTGCGAACTCAGTGAGAAACCATCATCGATGGTTCACCCAACTC
>JANPWT010000006.1:30389613-30403437 GCA_024678245.1 Erythroxylum densum
GGAGTTAGGAGGTAAATAAAAGAAGGGGCAAAATGGGAAGACCAAAGGAGAGGAGGAGTATTTTTGGAAGGACAAGACCAAAATGTGGTCTTAACATGAATTGGGAGAGAGTAAGAGAAATAACAAATCAAAGAGAGAAAGAAGAGAGATTTAGGTGGTTGAGAGAAAAGAAGAGAGTTGAGCTAGGGTTTCAATTTTCTTAGCTTTTAAGAGAGATTTTGAAGTAGTTTAAGAAGAGAAAAAGGTAGAGAAAGAGAAGATCTTTCATTTGAGCTAAAGATCTCTTCATTTGGTGAAGAACCAAGGTAAGATCACCTAAATCTTTTGAAATTTTTATAAGGATTTTAGTTCATGGAGTTTAGAAAATCTATAGGTTTAAGTATTCTAGCACCAATTTTAGTGATTGTGCTTTGTGAGATTTTCAATTGAAAACCTTATTGAGTGAGATTTTTTGTTATTGTATAAAGGGGATCAAAGAGGCAAGAGGAACAAGAGAAGAGACATTTTAAACAAGTCTTTAAGCAAGGAAATCAAGGTGGGTTACATGCTTATAATAGAGTTATGAGCCATTAACTTTTGTTTTACAAATCAAGAAAGTAAAATGATTTCAATTACTCCATAAATGTTGCTTTTAATGTTTTGAGTGATATGAGAAATTGCTACACATTGGTGCATGAATTTTGATTATAAAATGGAAAATGGTTTTGAAATATTTATGTTATGCCTTAAAATATGTCATTGCATTCTGTATAAATGAAAAGATGTGAAAGAATGAAAGTATGAACACATGAGCAAATCATTTGAGCATGATTATATGCTTTTCTTTGGGCAAGAGTGGAACCATTCTGTTCCTCACATGCACGTTGATAAGAGCCTTCTCTCGGCTACTTGGTTATGGCATATGAGCTCAGAAATTGGACTCATTCTATTCATGGGGTAAAGTTCGGTTTCTCCATTCTGTTTCCATGGACCCTCGAGCCTTTTTTTGTGTATTGCATCATTGAATTGTCAAGTTTGTTACATAACTTGAGTGTTTTACAGTGATGGTTAAATGTACTTTGCTATGTTGAGGTGAGGACATTTTTAACTATAAGTTTTGAGAAAAAAAATCGTGAAATTGACTGAGAATTTGAGAACAAAGCGTTTTATAAATTCACTATAACTTTTATAAGACAAATGAACATTTCAATGATTTTGCTTATTCTTCGTTATAAACTTGTTACCCACTAGCTTTCAAGCTCATCCCCTTTTATCCCATCTTCAGGTGATAGCTAAGAGACCAAGTGATCAAGAGCCTAAGGCATTTCTCGAAATTTGCTTATTTTGTAGTTTGAGTTGATTTTGGAAAAGCAAGAAGTTTGTTTGTTCAAGGACCTTTTGTAATTTGAGATTTTGAGACGAGAATGTAATGTGGCTTAGAATGCCATTAAAGATTTGTAAAACATTATTCTTTTGATGTTAATGAAATGTGAATGGTGCAAGGAGGATGTGAGTTGAAATTAGATATACGTGAAGAAGATAATCAACTTGAGTTGATGATTTTGGAACATAAATCATTATATAGGAATTATAACTGATCAGATGTAGCTGAAGGTGATGAGACAAATGAGTTGAGATTTCAGAGTTTAATGAAATCATTTTGGTAGCTGAATGGTTATGCTAAGAATATTCCAAGTTTGCATAGTGCAAAATTTTAAGTCTTCCATAAGGGAAAAATTCATGTTCTGACTTTAGGAAAAAATCTGGATTGATCTATGATGAATTTGACAAGTTGTCTTTATAGAAGTTGTAGCTTATCTTTCTAGCTTTCCAACGCTATAAAGTATGAAATTTTTAGATATCGGAGTCAAAAGTTATGTATCGTCTGGTGATGACATGTCATCTGGTGAGGACACATCATCTGGTGAGGATGTATTGTCTAGTGAAGACAAATCGTCTGGTGAGGATGTATTGTCTGGTGAGGATGTATCGTCTGATGCACTATTCATTTGATCTTATCATCTAGTCCCACTTTTGACCCTAAATATGATATAATTTGTCTCAAAGTCCTCATGAAGGTTGTAGATCTTGAAGTCCTCTTTCAAACTAATGAAAGAACACCCTAATCCGATATCTCTAGGGAAAGTTATCACAATTTTCCCCAATTTGTTTGAGCCGTTGTCTAGTTTCATCTTACCCTATTGTCTAGTCCAATTTTGACCCCTTATACGACAAAATATCACTTTAGTGTCTTCATGAAAGATGTAGATATTGAAGTCCTCTTTCAAACCCTTTAATAATGACCTTGATCCGATATCTCTAGGGCAAGTTATGCATTTTGTCCCGAAATAGGTTCATTATGGTTGAGGACAGAACCTTATTTTATTCCTTCGACCCAATCTTTGTTATCCGACCTCTAAACGAAGTGGTCCTTGAGACAATAGATTCCTCGCACATTTTTCTATCTCTCCACAAAAATTGGCAGCATTCTGAATTGATTGGAAAAAGTTTTGATTAAAAGAAAGTAAAGGAATCTGTTGGCATAGTATAAACTGGTGTTATTTTCCTGAACATGCTTCGGCATTTTGAATATATCTAGATCTATAAGGTTCCAATTGAGATGATTTCTGATGTGGAGTAAACTAGAGACGTAGGTTTACAAATTATATGAAGAGTTCAAATTCTAATTCAGCTTCTAAGATGTTCAATATATGGATGGAAGTTGAGCATAGAATATTTGCTTCAGTATAAGAATGATTCAGAAAATAGGGCCCAACACTATGGTATCAGAGAATGAAGATGAACCGAGAATGACTAATGAGGGTTAATTGGAATAACCATACATGGTAACAAGCACAAGCACATGTTTTATGACCCCGAATGTTGGGCTCCGGAAAAGGGGTCTAACAGTTGTGGTATCAAAGCAAGAGTTGGGTTCCGGAATCGGTGCCCAACAAGGAGACTTTTTTTTAGATTGCATTCTAGATAGTTTAGCTTCATACTTGTCAATTGTATAGGATTTTTTTTTCGTAGCATCAAAATTTTGAAAATATAAACAAAAGGATACTGAACTTTTTGCACTTTTCATACTTAGCAGTTTTGCACCGACATAGTTTTGAACATTTCTCTTGATTACTTTTTGATCCATGCATACATTCTTGCATGTATACTTTTATACATACTTTCACACACCTACACACTTGCTTCCATCACATCTCATCTTTTTATTTGACTTTGTGTGCTTGTAAGTCAATTTTGTTACCTTTTATTCTCGTTTGAGTTGTTCCCTTTATGCCCCGAAAAACCAAACTTCTACCTTTTTACCCTGAAATTGAGAGACATTTGAGAAAGATCAGAAAGGAGAGGAGAGAAAAAGAGAGAAGCAAAGTAGTTTTTGAAGAGGAGATATCTCAGTGGAGTTTAGTCAACCAAGTAGTGAGAACGAATCATTAGATGGAGTGATAATGGCTGAAAACCCAATTTTTTTACAAAACCCTAACCTTAATGTTAACCAACCTAGGAATGGAGATAATGGATGTAATGGGGAGCAGGAGCGAGTTGGTGAGAATAATGGAAATAATAGAAGGAGGGCCATTAGGGAAACTACTACCTCTGATGTGAATTAGAATCCTTTTATTGCTGCTTGCCCTAATTTTGATGTGAATTTTGAAGTTAAATTATTGCTTATTAACTCTCTTCCTAAATTTCATGGCTTGATAAGAGAAGATCCCTACATTCACTTATAATCATTGTCTATGATTCGTCAAAGAATGAAACCGATGGGAGCTTCTCTTGATAAAGTATTATGGAAAGTATTTCATCTATCCTTAGAGGGTAAAGCAAGGGAGTGGTATATGAGCCTTCCAAGACATGTGACGAATGCCTACCATAGTTCAATCTGCGAAAGGCATTGTTGGAGAAGTATTTTTCGACCTCTGGAACTTCATCAATGAGGAAGGAGATTTACTCGGCACCTCAAGATTATGATGAGTCCCTCTATGACTATTGGAATCGTTTTCCAGATGCCCTCACCATTAGATACTTGATGAGCAATTAATGTAGTACTTTTATGATGGATTGAAAAGTCAAGACAAAGGTATGTTGGATGCAATTTCAAGAGGTTCTCTTATTGACCTCACGGCTGCAGAGGAATGGGATCTAATTAAGAAGATGGCTCTAAATCACCAATGGTATAGTGTTAGAGACACTAGAGGCGTACATGAGTTGGGAGCTTCAATAGCTTATTCTAGAAGAATGGAATGTCTGGAGTCTAAGGTTGACTCTTTGGAAAGTAAGACTTTGCAGCTGTCCTTCATTACTGCATAGTTGAAAAAACATGAGTGTCCATCGTCCAACACCTTATATGGATCATACTACACCTAGTTAAGATACTTGCGAGTAAGTAATGCATGTCTCTAGTGTTTGCCCCAGTCGTTATGAAGAGGTGTCTGTTGTTTATCAGGCCAATCAGAAATGGGGTCCCTATTCCAACACCTATAACGAGGGATGGAAGGCAAATCCTAGACTCAGTTGGAGAAATGAAGAAGGAAGAGATCAAAAAAAATTTCAACAAGGTGGAGGTGCTAATTCTTCCACAAACCAGTTCCACAACCAACAAGAAGCTTTAACTGTCCCACCAAAGGAAGACACTAATCAACTTCTATATAACATGATGGCATTGATGAAGGAAGAGAGGACTTCTAATAACAACCAGTTCAATGCCATAGCTTCTCTGATTCAACAAGACTCTTCTAAAAATACTGCTAGGTTTAATGCTATAGAGAAGAGAATGGAGCAATAGGAGACGAAGGCTGAGAATACCAACTCCTATGTCACTCAACTATCCAACAACATGAGTGAGAACCAAGTTAGGAGCAGTGGAACTATTTCCTCCAATACTGTTATGAACCCCAAGAGTTTGAATGCCATAATTCTTCGAAATGGGAAGCAAGTGACGTTCAGCAATCAAGATGAGGGAGTAGATGAAGAGGAGATTGAATGTGAAGAAGTGCCTTCAACATCTGCAAGAGCCAAGAAGTTTGAAAGTTCCAAGGAAAAAACACTTTGAACTGACAAGGAGTCCACACCATAAAAAAACAAGGAAGCGAATTCTGAAAGCAACCAGGAATCAAGCAAGCATGGAGCCCATGAATCCAATGATAAGGAGGTAAATCTTAAAGACCTTTCTTTTCCTAATTCATATTTGTTGAGCAAAAGGATGACTAAAACTAAACATGAGAAAGATATCATTGATTTATTTGGTAGAGTAGAAGTTAATATTCCTTTGCTTGATCTTGTGAAAAGGGTTCCTGTATATGCTAAGTACCTTAAAGACCTGTGCACCAACAAAAGAAAGTTCAGACCAAATGAAAGAGTGCAAGTCAGCTCAAATGTGTTTGCTTTGTTTAAACCCCAAATCCCTGTAAAATTACCATATGGGGAGCCTTGTTAGATCTAGGGGCAGCCATTAATGTTATGCCTAAGTCTGTCTACACATCATTGGGAGTCAAGAATCCGGAGTCTACATCTGTAGTTCTCCAAGTGGCTGATAGGTCTCTTAGACATCCTGTGGGCATTATAGAGGACATTTTGGTCCAGGTTAAGGGTTTGGTCTTTCCCACTGATTTTTATGTGCTTGACATGTCTTTGGAAGTTTTGCAGGACACTAAATTGATTCTTGGTAGACCTTTCTTAAGGACTGCTAGCACTATGATTAACATGAAAGAAGGTACCATCACTATAGAGGTAGGAGATCAAAAAGTGTGCTTTAACATGTACGAAGGAATGAAACATCCTCATAAGGATTATTCGCTTCTAGGACTTAACATGCTTGATATTGCTATTGATGATGCATGCTCTGAATTTGAATTCCAAAATGCTTGCTTTAGCTCTACACTGGACTCATTTGATTCTTCAATTGTCAATGATTACCCCTCAGGAGAAAGGTTTTCCATTAATGTTTCAAGTGAATCTGGAATTGTGGAGGTTGACACTGATGTGGCAAGTGGTAAAGTTATTTCATCACAGTATGGCTATCTATCGAAGCTTCACCAGGAGAATTAGGAACCTCTGTAAAACTCAGGTTGTTTCTTTCTTTCACTTGTTTATTGACTCTTGCTCTGTGACTGATTATGACATTGTCGGGTGAATTAGTTTGTTGAATAAGTTTAGGGGAGAAACTATTTCAGTAGGAAATTAGCTTAGCTTTTAGTTTAATCAACATTTTTTCAATTCAATAATTCTCATGCTAGTTCTATCTCTTGTTTTATTTTTGCTGTGTTTGTCGGTTTGACGCATGATATATCTTCAAGTTTGAGGAAATTGATATGATTAATTGTGTTGCACTTTATTTTATTGAGCTCATCAGGTACTTTATGACTTTGTCAGTTATGTTTTTTCAAACGTTTATTTCTATCTTGCTTGACAGTCCTGGACAGTCCTTCCAGGGCAAACTTACCTTATTCCTTCATGTTGCTCTCGGGTGAATTTCGCTACGGCCTTAATTCCACGTCGCTGTGGCGAAAGTTTCTCTCACCCTTTATGTTGCTTCAGGTAAATTTCACTGCGGGGTGAAGTCCACATTGTCGCAGCAAAGATACCTCATTTCTTTTTGTTCCTCTCGAGCTTCAGGTAAATTTTGCTGTGGAAAAGATACCTCATTTCTTTCTATTTCTCTTGGGTTAATTTCGCTGCAGCGAGTATTCCACGTCCCCGCGGGAAACTGCCCATCGTTCCTCTCTGTTCCTTTTGGGTTAATTTCGCCGTGGTGTAGGTTCCATGTCACTACGGCGAAACTTTGATATTTTTTCTTTTTTTTATTACGGTTAAGTTCACCGTGACGAATTTCAGCTTTCGCCACGAAAAAGATTTAATCTGCGCTAATTTTACTCGGTGAAATTATCATTCCACCCCATGGGTTTATCTTTGAAGATTTTGACATTTCTCTTGGACCATATATTATAGACAACAACTGATAGCAAGATAATAAAGGTGTTGAGGTCAATGTTTCTCTGGCTAGGGGTTTGGTTAAACCAATTTTGAATGGCTTATAGATTTAAAAGGTTTGGAATGTTGATCTAAAAATTCCTAAGGTAGTGTAGCCAGACTGATTTTGAAAAGGAGCATTCAAAGAAAAGATGCCTAATAGGTTCATTATCCGAAGAGCAGAGTGAACAATGGTTAGGGACAAAAGGTATAAAAAAGTTTATCTCTTATTTGTAGCTTATAAAGGAAAGCTAACCACAAGATAAAGGCATGGGTTTGTACTTTGATGCCACACCAATTTACACTAAGATACTCTCAGATAAGAAGGTCTCATCAAAGTATATGCTGAAGCATTAGTGTAGGTATGTATGTGTATGTTAATGATATGCAATTCATTAATTCTAATAACAAGCTAAATATGAAAGCAGGTTATTGCACCTAGGGACAGATTCATTCTGATGAAACCCTTCTCTTCGAGAGGTCATATGAAAAGTAGCTGTTGAATCGAGAAGCCATACATCCACAAATCTTCTCTTGCCTCTAATAGTCATTGCCGCTTTACAGACCATTACACCTCCATCATTTGAAGTATTTTCTGCATTTTCTTGAGAAATAGAATCTTTCTTATTTAGATTCCAACAATCCTTCTTCAAGTGCCCTTTCTTGCCACAATTGTAACACTTGAAATTCTTCTTACTCCTTGATTTTGAACTACCATGTGGTGACTATAACTCCCACTTAGGCCACATTCCATTGATCTTCCTCTCGTCACTGCCAAGCCTTTGTTTGTTGTGAATTTGCCAGCCGATCTTCGTTACTTTTTCATCGACTCTCTTATTCTAGAATGGCAGTTGTAATATTGTCGAAGACTATAGTGATTATGTTGTTTGTTAAATTGATGATGAGTTCATCATACGAATCTTGTAGACTTTAGAGTAGAAGTTTCACATGTTCACTTATATCTATTATGTGCACCAATGATGTGAGTTAGAAAAATATAGTATTTACAGTATTTAAGTGCTCCATCACCAAAGTGGATTCTACCATATGTAAAGTGTATAGTTTCCTCTTCAGAAAAATTTTGTTATAGAGTGATTTGGCCTCTTATAATTTTATGAGGTAATCCTATATTTTCTTTGAAGTCTTCTTTTCCTCTATGCTGGATAATACTCCATAAGCTAAAGTTAGGTGAAGATTAGCTACAGAATTTCGATCTATCTCGTTCCAGTTTTCATCTGTGACTCCAACTAGCCATTCACTAATGACCTCCAAACAATTATATTTCCTCAAGATTGCCTTTATCTTCAGCTTCCATAGTGAGAAATTGCTCCCGTTGAATTTGTCAATCTTCAACTATCTTTGACATTTTTTTATTCCAACTTTGGTAGGCATCGAAAATTGTGCTTACCATTTTTGACATTTATGAGTTATGAAACTATTATACTTGATTTCGGTGCCTACCATTTTTGAAACTTATGAGTTATGAAACTATTAGACTTGAGTGAATGTGCTACATCTCTTTCCAATGAAATTATTGATTATTAATTTAATAAATTAATGATTTGAAAGATCACAAAATTTTTAGAATAACTCATCGTTGTATTAGAATGGAAGTATATTTTTAATTTTGTTGTGGATAAACATGTTAGATTATTAATGTCTCATGTAATAAATGTTTATAAAGCTTAATACCGACATAATGGGTATGGTAGTTAAGAGCTGGTTTTCTCAAAAACCACCTCTTTTGGTCCTATTCTTTCCTATTAAGTTGCTTCTGCTGATAACCATCAAATAAGGAGAAAATACAGAAGTGATAAAGAGAGGAGATAGAATAGAAACATGGAAGAGAATAAACATCAATCAATTTTATGGGTCAAGGTACGACTACTTTATATGTGAGAATTATATATGTTTAAGATCCTACATAGTCATATAATGAAGTTATATTAAACATGTGGTATCAGAGCATTTAGTTGTGAAATGTGTAATTCTCCATTACGTTTTCGGGTTCTAAAAAAATCTTCATGCTTTTCTATTTGGACAAAACCGATGATTGTATATATATACTGGGCAATTTTATTTTTACAACGAATTTTTCAAGTATGTAAGAAATGTTTGTGTTTTCTCGGTGGTGTTACACCATCGAGGATGATGCATAACCAACGTTACTGACGACAGATGTGTGTTTACCATCTGTGCTCATTGCTAGAATGTTGTAGCATCGAGAATGATGGTGAATTCACTGGGTCTGTGGCATATCATATGTTTACTGTCTATTTCCTTCCTCACTGTCGATGGTGATGATGTTTCCCTGGGTGTCACATGACAGCATCAATGACTATCGCGTTAGCCGTGTGTGCGGCTGCTGTCACTAGTTGTTTTCAGTAAATGAATGAACGTGAACAATGCATGCATAGTATTAATAATATTAAACAATAAAATATGAATGAATGTGAACAGTGCATGCATAGTGTTAATAGTATTAAACAATAAAAGATGCATGAACATGAACAGTGCATGCATAGTGTTAATAGTAGTAAACAATAAAAGATGCATGAACATGAATAGTGCATGCGTAGTGTTAATAGTATTAAACAATAAAAGATGCATGAACGTGAACAGTGTAATTATGCATGCATAAACAGTTTGTGAACAATGATAATAATATTAAACTATAAAAGAAGAATGAATGTAAACAATGTAATTATGCATGCATGAATAGTTATGTTAGTGTACTAAATTATAGAATTAATTTATAATTATCAACGGTACAATAAATGCATGTTAATGTTAATAGTAAAAAAAAGAAAAAAAAAAGAGGATGACGATATCCATGTTAACTTGTTTATGGATTTTGACAACATTACTATTATCAAGATTAATAATAATTATGTACAGTGTTTTGTATGCATGTACATTATTTTAAATTTATGAATCACAAAAGTGATCAAATCTTTAGGATAATTAATTCTAAATTGACTAGAATTTTTCAATCACTCACTCATAAAATTGATGTTATAAATGATGTTTATCTATGAGTAGATTGAAATTCATCATTATAAGAAATTTATGAATTACCCAAAGGTTAATTGGTTGTTCTTATAATTAATGAATATGATTGTTTTTTAATTTAAATGCACTATTAGTTTTACTTATTTATCCAAAGATAATAAATATTTCTAAGTAATGTATGCATCATTACCTAATAATGCTAAATATTATTGGCATCATTACAATTATTTTGTGCATTACTGTATCACCCAAAGGAGAACATTAATGTACATTAATTGTTAACATAATCTTCCACCTGAATATATATAATATATTAGTTTATGACTCAAAGCATTTATATTAGGAGTGTATTTATTGCAGTTTCTATCCCTATGTCTTTATATTCACAAGCTTCGTCTGTTCTAACATTTAATGGGCTAAACTTTTCTGACTAGAGTGAACAAGTCCAATTTCACCTTGGTGTATTGGATCTTGATTTGGCACTTCAAGTTGAGAAGCCTACTGTTATTACTGATACTAGCAGTAATGAAAAAAAGGCCCATTATAAAGCTTGGGAAAGATCAAACAGACTAAGCTTGATGTTTATGCAAATGAGCATAGCAAACAACATCAAGTCAGCTCTTCCCAAAACTGAAAGTGCTAAAGAATTTATAAGTTTTGTGGAAGAGCGCTCCCAAACAGCTGATAAGTCTCTTGGTGGGACATTAATGGGTACTTTGACCACCATAAAATTTGATGGTTCTCATACTATGCATGAACATGTCATTGAAATGACAAATGTTGCAGCAAGACATAAGTCTCTGGAAATGGAAGTGGATGAGAATTTTTTTATACAATTCATTTTTAACTCTTTACCATCTGAATACGGTCCATTCCAAATGAGCTATAACACCATGAAAGACAAATGGAATGTACATGAATTACACAATATGTTAGCTCAGGAGGAAACAAGAACTAAGAATCAAGGAAATCATTCCATCCGTTTGTGAAATATCAAGGAGCTAGTAAGAAAGTACATAAGAAACATGGAAAGGAAAAAGGACCACTGAAGATCAATGGATCCTCCATTAATATCCAAAAGAAGGAAAACAATATCAAAGGTCATTTTTGTGGAAAATCTGGACAATTCCAGAAGGATTGTCCACAACGTAAGGCTTGGTTTGAACACAAAGGCAAGCTTAAGGCTTATGTATGTTTTGAATAAAATGTAACTGAAGTTCCATATAATACTTGGTGGATTGATTATGGATTTACAACTTATGTTTCTAATACTATGTAGGGATTCCTTACGATCCGAACCATAAACCCAAATGAGAAGTTCGTCTTTATGGGGAATAGAGTAAAGGTTACAATGGAAGCAGTCGGGATTTATCGTTTAATCATGAATATTAGACATCATTTAGATTTATTTGAAACTCTTTATATACCAAGCATTTCTAGGAATTTGATTTCTTTATCTAAACTTGATTTTACTAGATACTCTTTTAAGTTTGGTAATGGAAGTTTCAGTTTGTTTAAGCATACTACTATGACTGGATCTGGAATACTTTGTGATGGTTTATATAAATTGAATCTTGATAATTTATATGTTAAAACTCTTATGACCTTGCATCATAAAATTGGAATTAAACATAGTTTAATGAATCATTGTTCTGCTTACTTGTGGCATAAGCGTTTAAGTCATATTTCTAAGGAAAGATTGGAAAATTTAGTAAAGAATGGAATTCTTCCAGATTTGGATTTTACTAATCTCAATATTTGTGTGGATTGTATTAAGGGAAATTAAACAAAACACACAAAGAAAGGTGCCACGAGAAGCACTTAGCTTCTTGAAATTGTACACACTGATATATGTGGACCTTTTGATGTTAATTCTTTTAATAAAGAAAAATACTATATCACCTTTATTGATGATTATTCATGTTATGGATATGTCTATTTACTACATGAGAAATCTCAAGCAGTGGCTACCTTAGAAATTTATATAATTGAAGTTGAACGGAAGCTAGACAGAAAAGTGAAAATCGTTAGGTCTGATAGAGGTGGTGGGTATTACGAAAGATATGATGAAACTGGACAACACCCTGGTCCATTTGCTAAATTCCTAGAAAAGTATGGGATATGTGCACAATACACAATGTCGAGTATGCCATAACAAAATGGTGTATCAGAAAGGCGTAATCGAACCTTAATGGACATGGTTAAAATTATGTTAAGTAATGGATCTTTACTTTTATCATTATGGATGTATGCCTTAAAAACTACCATGTATTTGTTAAATAGGGTTCCTAGTAAGGCAGTTTCAAAGACACCTTTTGAACCATAGACTGGTAGAAAACCTAGTTTAAGGCACCTGCATGTCTGGGGATGCTAGGCAAAAATAAGGATTTATAATTGACAAGAAAAGAAACTGGATGTAAAACAATGCGTGGATATTTCATTGGTTATCTAGAAAAATCTAAAGGGTATAGATTTTATTGTCTAATCATAGGACAAGAATTGTTGAAATAGGAAATGCTAGGTTTATTGAGAATGGTAAAATTAGTGGGAGAGACATTTCATGAAATGTGGAATTTGAGGAAATTAGAATACAAGTCCCTTTGACTTATATTCCCACTACTTAAATTGATGTTCCTCAAATTGTTGCATCTCATAACAATCATAAAAAGCAACAAATACATGCTTCTGACATTCAACGTGAATCTGTAATGGAGGAACCATAGGAAATAACATTAAGAAGATCCCAAATAGAAAGGAGATCTACTATTTCGAATGATTATATGGTCTATCTATAAGAGTTGGAAGATGACTTAGGAATTAATGATGATCCACTTTCATCTTCACAAGCCATTAATAAAGCTAATGCTGATAAATGGTTAGAAGCAATGAAAGCTTAGCTTAAATCCATGGAACATAATGGTGTTTGGGACCTTATAGATTTTCTTAAAAGATGCAAGAGAGTTGGGCATAAATGGGCTTTTAAGCCAAAACGTGACTCTCGTGGCAACCTTAAACGTTACAAGGCTAGACTTGTTACTAAGGGTTTTACTAAAAAAGATGGCATTGACTATAAGAAAACGTTCTCACCAATTTCCAAGAAAGATTCTCTCAGAATTATCATGGCACTAGTGGCTCATTATGATTTAGAGCTACATCAGATGGATGTGAAAACTATCCTTCTAAATGAAAATTTAGAGAAAAATATATATATATGGATCAACTAACGGGTTTTTTAGTTGAAGGGAAAGAACACATGGTGTGTAGACTTAAAAAGTCAATATATGAACATAAGCAAACTTCTTGCCAATGGTATCTTAAGTTTAATAATATTGTTGTTTCCTTTGGTTTTAAATAAAACACTATTGATTGGTGTATATATATGAAGGCCAGTAGGAGTAAGTTTATTTTTTTTATTATGCATGCTGATGACATCTTGCTCGCAATTAATAATCTTGGTCTATTAAGTGAGACTAAGAAGTTTCTTTCTAACAACTTTGAAATGAAAGATATGGGAGACACAAACTATTTGATCGGAATAGAAATATTCTGGGATAGATCCTAAAGATTATTAGGTTTATCTCAGAAAGCATATATTAATAAAGTTTTAGAAAGATTCAGGATGGCTAAATGTTCATCGTCTCTGGTTCCAATTCAAAAAGGAGACAAATTTAGTCTTATGCAATATCTAAAGAATGAAATGGAATATAAACGAAGGAAAGAAATTCCTTATGCATCTGTTGTTGGAAGTTTGATGTATGCTCAAACGTGTACAAGGTCATACATTAGCTTTGCATTTGGTATGCTTGGTAGATATCAAAGTAACCCAAGATTGGATCATTAGAAAGCTGT
>JANPWT010000006.1:30437920-30448408 GCA_024678245.1 Erythroxylum densum
TCAATACTAATCGAGAGCAAAGAAACATTTTTCCTAATTACTTTAGGGTGATGAATCCTATCTTGATCACTCAACTATCTCCATATAGTACATGCTACATTCAATGACTACCGATTAAACTATCTATGATTAAATAGATTATAAGTAGTATCAAAACATAGCAATCCTCATACAAGATAACTTTGATGACCTTAAGTTAAAGGATCACTTATACAATTATCACAATGATAATTCTATAGACATACAAGTAATGTTTCAAATGGATTTCTCATATCAGGTATGTTCAGTGAACTTGTTCTCCAGCAAGAACCCACACATTTGTTTAAATATCTCTATACTTTAGCCTATGAGATCGACTACTTCCTTTATAAGAAAAAATAAAACACGTGCTAGTATTTTTACGTTCTATTAATGTCTAATCTTTAATAGAACAATGACTAGGAATATTTAGGAATAATATATAAATGCAATATGAATCTCATAATTATAATCTCATTATAATTTCATTTGCAAAGTATAATTGTTCCATGGACTTTATCATATACATCTAAACATGTACAAAATAAAGTGTGTCTTTAATTAATTTGTCACTAAACTACAACCAAAGTAATTGGTTGTAGGGCATAAATCAACAATATGATGAATTGATGAGATTTCAACACATAATTTTGATAATAATAAAATATAATATTATTAATATTTTTATATTTGATAATATTATTTATCTGTTAAAGAATTAAATAATATGCAAGTAATCATAAGTTCAATATAAGGGCAAATAATCTAAAGGAATAAATTGAATTAAAATAAGCATAATGTCAAAGTTGCCCCTTTGGAAAATGAGTAAAGTGTAGCACTAAATACAATTCAAATGAGTTTAAAGACAATTCAATTCAAGAGCCAAGATCACTAAAGAATCAAGCAATTCAATTAGAATTCATGCAATATAATTTTTTATAATCTTGTAACTTGCTCATTCCAATTTCATTAGGGGCTCAAAGACGCATAAATGTTGCATTATTATTCATAGTTGGTTCTAATGTTAATAATTAAGAGGAACTTCAAAGAAAATTTCTTTTGATCTTTAAAATAAACTTTTGGAACTTTTGATTGTATGAGTGAGTAAAGTTTAATCTTAAGATGTTTGGTTGACCTATATATATGTTAAGTCGATCAAATCTTGAAACTTAAAGTTTGTTATGAAAGCCAAGGGAGATATTTCAACCTAATAGATGTTTGATGTGCTGCTACTTTGGTTTTGTTACATATCGACCAAATTATGTTGAATATAGATTAATCAAACTCTATTTATAAAAGAAGAGTACTTCAAGTTTGTAAATTTATAGCATGTTTTGTTCGAACATTGGTTAACTTATAGGTCAACCTATATAGGACATAAGTTTACCTAAATAGGAGTTAAGGCGACTGAACTAAGTGTTAAGTTCAAGATTGGAAGACAAGTTGACCGATGTTACTAAAACTAGCTTAGCAACCTTTTTTTTTTTGTCTTGATAACTAGTATCATATATTTTGAGCATAAATGATTCACAATTGAGTTGAAAAAAAAATTGTTAGCATTTTGATAAGCCAATAAAACTAGAATTTAATTTAATTTTATTATTTTTATATAAAGAAATTGAGGTAAATTGTTAGGTTGCACATTATAGTGGCTCCTTTTTATCCTAATTCAAAAGTAAGACATATAAAGGGCTTTTTTTTTTTACCCTTACAATGAAATGTGTGTAAGAGTTTCTTTTCACCTAAAAAAGGATGATGTATTAAACTCATCTCTGTCTATTGAGGAAGATGATAATGCATTTCTAAATGGGGACCAGAGGTATGAACTTAGAGTTAAATCATTACCCAAACCATTGCAATTCAATTTTGTATATTTTCTTCCTATTTTTTTATTTATGTTAATTTTAAAAACATCTTGATTAAATAAGTTGAATATTGCTATATTTGTTGATTGTGATAATCTGTAACTATTAACATTGAACATAATATCTATATGAAGTACCAAGTATTTTTATAGAATTCTTCAAACTACATATAATATACAACATATATTATTACATCAATATTATCCTGTCTCCTAAACAAATTTAACTGACATTTTCAAGATCAAATAAAGATTATGGTTATTAAAAATCAAATATAAGTAAAGCTCTACTTAGGATGGCTAGAGAGATTTTCTCTAACATCTGACTACCTCAGGTGAACTCCTATAGCTAAACTGAGGTATTCTCTTCATCTTTTAACCCCCACTCTCATTAACATTCCAATATCCAACTTGCTAAACCTATTCCGTTCAACCCCTAAAAGTCTCCCAACTTGATCTTCCTTCTTACTACTGTAACATCTCGTTTCTATATTAAGGGTAACAACCCTAGATTTTTGTAATTGAGAAAACAATAATGATAGTTCAGAAAAAAGCATTTTATGTTTATGCATAATGTTAGCATACACACATGTGAATATTGATTTTTGCACGCTAAAATGATTGTACTTATTATTATTATTATTATTATTATTATTGATTTCATTTAATATATTTTATTATTATTAGTAGTAAATCCCTTATTATTATTAATTTTCTTTTGATCATATGGCTTTCCAATATTTTGCAATAGTTAATTTTTCTTAGTCCGACTCATGTTAGCATTCATTATATAATCGCAACTGCAATATAAAATAATAATGTAACGATATTGAAAATAAATATAACATAGGGCTTTAAATTATTAAAAAGTTATTTAATTAAAAAACACGGTATGGAGTGAAGGATAAAAAGTCATGAGCAAATGACTTTATTCTTGGAATAGCTAAAGACAGGTAAGGATGGTCATTAGCTATTGCTGAAAGTTAATGAATATCTAATCTTAGGATTAGGAGATTAGGTATTATGTGTATTTTAGTCTAATCAAACAAAAAGAATAATTAAGTTTTAAGAATACACCAAGAATAAAATACCTATTCCATTGAACCAAACATGTCATATATTACATTATGAATCATTCCATCCCAATCAAACAATAATTTTTTAATATTATATTCATTTATATTCTATTATATTATAAACCGTTCTATTTTATTAAAAAGCTTACCTCTAATCAAGTATAGCCTAAGAGAAGAATGGATGACATATTGGAAGATCGGGTTCAACTGGTATGATGATAATGGTTAAAGTTGGTATTTATCTTGTTTTATTATTTGATAAGAAAATATGATTATCACAACTAATTTCATTTTAATAAAAATTTAAAAATATTTACATTAGGGTTTGTTTTGAACATTCCAAACCGTTAAGGGCTAACTCATATTTCAATATAAAACTAATTGCTCTTTTGGCTTTTAAAAAAAAATCATCAATGAATCTTGATAGGCTTTGCAGAAAAGAAAAGAACGGTTAACTTTCCTTAACGTGTCTCTGTCTAAATATTCTTTTAAGTAAATAAACTTGTCATATTTTATATTCTTTATATAAAATAAAATAAAATAAAATAAGCTGAGTTTTGAGATTAGATAGAAATGGAAATGATTAAACTAAAATATTGTAGCTTGAATTGAATAATTAATTCAGAAATAAAGTAAACTGAACTTTACTTGTGTCTAGACAAATTTAAAGAGCTAAGACAAAAGTCTACACTTTCAAATTTAAATTGACAGGGAAAAAGGGCTGTGTGGTAGAGTGAGGGCCAAGCACACACGTGGACGATCCAGTGAAAGAGTGAGGAGCAAGCAAACACGTGGATCATACAACTCTTCGGTCAACCCCTAAGCTTTTGGTTTTGGAATCCTAATTTCCGTTGTTATTTAATAATATTATTAAACCAAAATCCAATAAATGAAAAAGAAAAGAAAAACTCGGATTGGACGTGGACCCCATCCCCACGGTGCTCTCTCTATATTTGCGTTCCATTTCGGGGTCTGAACTCTAAAATCAGCGTTCGGAATATCAACGAAGCGCACCGATTCTAAAGAAGAAGAGGAAGAAATTTGTGTTGTGCAATTCCTTTGCGCTCCTCATACATCATGTACTTTCTATGTCTCTTTTCTTTGATTTCATTGACTGAAGATGATGATTGGTTTGGTTTTTAGACTTCTTTTCATACATATTAGGGCTATCGTTTCGTCAATTTTCTTAATAAGTTTTCATTTCTCTCTCTGATTTCTTTATTTCACTTTTCTTCTCATCGCCGTGATTCAAGATACGTGGGAAACTCCTCCGGTTCGAGATTAGGGTTTTCTTTTCTTCTAAAAAAATTGCGTTTTTCTTTTCTTCTTTCGATGAATTCTAAGGCGAAAAGCTTTTCCTTTTTCCATTTCTTGTTTTTGATACGTTATCAAACGAATTAGAAGGGTGGTGTCTGATTATGGTCAACTTTGATCTTCGTTTGCGCAGAATATGAGCTTTCAAGCTCGCAATGATTCAAGGAATAGGCCTCGACATCCTAATACCGCTGCCCGCCAGGCGTGGGTTCCAAGAAGCTCAGTTCAACCCTCAAGCCGCAATTCTGATCCTATTTCTAGCACCATCTCTCCATCTGCTCCTAGCCCTGGAACGAGTAATAACAACAATGCTTACTTGCCCCATAACGGACGCCCTGTGAATCACCACCGCAGGGAGCGGGAGAGAGGAAGAGACAGGAGTGATAATCATGAGGTCAAGGTTTCCAAGGACCAGAATTTGCCCCAACTCGTCCAAGAAATTCAAGACAAACTTGCTAAGGGTGCTATTGAGTGTATGATCTGTTATGATATGGTCAGAAGGTCTGCCTCCATTTGGTCTTGTTGTAGCTGTTATTCCATCTTCCATCTGAATTGTATCAAAAAATGGGCTCGTGCTCCTACTAGTGTTGACTTGTCAGCCGAGAAGAATCAGGGCTTTAATTGGAGGTGCCCAGGCTGTCAATCTGTACAGCTTGTTTCTTTGAAGGATATTCGTTATCTTTGCTTTTGTGGTAAACGGACTGACCCACCTTCAGATTTGTACTTGACCCCGCATTCATGTGGAGAACCATGTGGAAAGCCGCTTGAGAGGGAGATTGCTAGTATGGGTGGGAATAAGGATGATCTCTGTCCCCATGTTTGTGTGTTGCAGTGCCACCCTGGTCCATGTCCACCTTGTAAGTCTTTTGCTCCCCCGCGATTATGCCCTTGTGGGAAAAAGGTAATCACAACAAGATGCTATGACCGCAAATCTGTTCTTACTTGTGGTCAACAATGTGATAAGCTTCTGGAATGTGGGCGGCATCAATGCGAACGCATTTGCCATGTAGGTCCTTGTGATCCATGTCGGGTTCTGGTCAATGCATCCTGTTTCTGCAAGAAAAATGTGGAGGTTGTTCTATGTGGAGCCATGGTTTTGAAGGGAGAAGTCAAAGCTGAAGAAGGTGTATTTTGTTGCAACACAACATGTGGAAGGATGTTGGATTGTGGCAATCATTTCTGCAGTGAAACATGCCATCCTGGACCTTGTGGGGATTGTGTCTTAATGCCAGGCAGGGTCACATCCTGCTATTGTGGGAAAACAATGTTGCAGGAAGATCGGAAGAGTTGCTTGGATCCCATTCCAAGTTGTACAAAAATCTGTGACAAGTCTCTTCAGTGTGGAATTCATCATTGTAAGGAGGTGTGCCATGCTGGTGAGTGCCCTCCCTGTTTGATTCTCGTCAATCAAAAATGCCGTTGTGGATCAACATCCAGAAATGTAGAATGCTATAAAACGAGTATAGAGGATGAGAAATTTATGTGTGACAGAGCTTGTGGTCAGAAGAAGAATTGTGGAAGGCATAGGTGTAGTGAGAGGTGCTGTCCTCTTTCGAATTCAAAGAACACCTTATCTGCCAATTGGGATCCACATTTTTGTCAAACAACCTGTGGGAAGAGACTACGGTGTGGACAGCATTCTTGTGAATCTCTGTGTCACAGTGGCCACTGCCCTCCATGCCTTGAGACAATATTCACTGATTTGAGCTGTGCATGTGGAAGAACTTCAATTCCTCCGCCTTTACCTTGTGGTACTCCAACTCCATCGTGTCAGCTACCCTGCTCTGTTCCTCAGCCTTGTGGCCATGCTCCTTCTCATAGTTGCCACTTTGGTGATTGCCCACCATGTTCAGTGCCTGTGGCAAAAGAGTGCGTTGGTGGGCATGTAGTTCTTGGGAACATTCCTTGTGGATCAAAAGATATCAGATGTAACAAACTCTGCGGTAAAACTAGGCAGTGTGGGCTGCATGCATGTGCCAGAACTTGTCATCCACCGCCTTGTGACATCTCGTGTGGAAGTGAAGCAGCTGCCAGAGCTTCTTGTGGGCAGACATGTAGTGCTCCTAGGAGAGATTGTAGGCATACTTGCATCTCGCTTTGTCACCCATCTTCTCCTTGTCCTGATGTAAGATGCGAGTTCCCTGTAACTATCACCTGCTCTTGTGGCAGGGTAACAGCAACTGTTCCTTGTGATGCTGGAGGGAACAACGGTAGTTATAATGCTGATAGTGTTTTTGAAGCTTCCATCATTCAGAAATTGCCAGTGCCTCTTCAGCCTGTAGATTCAAGTGCCAAGAAGATTCCACTTGGTCTGAGGAAGCTTGTTTGTGATGATGAATGTGCTAAGTTGGAGCGTAAAAGAGTTCTAGCTGATGCTTTTGATATCACTCATCTGAATTTGGAAGCTCTCCATTTTGGAGAGAATTCTGCAGTCACAGAATTGCTTGCAGACCTCTATAGGCGTGATCCAAAGTGGGTGCTTGCCGTGGAGGAGAGGTGCAAGTACTTGGTACTTAACAAGAACAGAGGCAGCGCCACTGCACTTAAGATCCATGTTTTCTGTCCTATGTTGAAAGATAAGAGAGATGCTGTTATGGTAATAGCGGAAAGGTGGAAGCTTGCAGTTTATGCTGCCGGGTGGGAGCCCAAACGTTTTGTTGTTGTTCATGTTACTCCAAAATCAAAACCACCACCTCGTGTGATTGGAGTAAAGGGCACCACCACTTTAACTGCTCCACATCCACCACCTTTTGATTCCTTAGTGGACATGGATCCTAGGCTTGTTGTGTCTTTTATAGATTTGCCCAGAGAGTCTAATATAAGTTCATTAGTACTGAGGTTTGGCGGGGAATGTGAGCTAGTGTGGTTGAATGATAAGAATGCATTGGCTGTATTCAATGATCCAGCTCGTGCAGCTACAGCTTTGAGGAGGTTAGATCATGGATCACTATATCAAGGAGCTGTAGTGGTTCCTCAAAATGGTGGGGCAACAACAGCTACTAATGCCTGGGGAGTGGCTATGACTGGGAAAGATGGAGGAGCAATGGCCACTCTGAAGGGCAACCCGTGGAAGAAGGCTGTAGTTCAGGAGGAGCCGGGTTGGCGAGAAGAATCATGGGGTGCTGAAGAATGGTCTGGTTCTGCAGATGTACAGCCTTCTGCATGGAAAGGGAAAGAAACTCCTGTCTTGGCCTCTATCAACCGATGGAGTGTCCTGGATTCTGAAACTGCTCCAAGTTCAGTCGTTGCTTCTGTGGGGATTGATGATGCTTCAAAACAGGTAGAGACTACGTCAGGATTGGAGTCAACTGCAAGTATTTCTCTCTTATCCGGACAGCAAACTGCAGTTTCAAATGATGCAGAATTGTCTGATGTGGTTGATGATTGGGAAGAGGCTTATGACTGAGAATGTGCAAGAGGCTGATGTGATTTTGGGATAGTACGGGCACACCCGTCTTTGGTCTACATGTATTCTTTTGACAACATTTGCGCTTGGGCTGGGGGCAAAATTTTCCCCATTTTGGTCGGTTCCAAGTACACAATTGATTTGTTTTTCTTTTCAACTTTTTGCCTTGAACGCCAGCATCTTTATGGCAGAGTATGATGTGTTGTATAGACAAACGGTTTGATTGTATTGGAGAAATTAGCTCGAGTATTATCCTTCTTGGCCATTTGGCGAAAATCCAGTTTGTTACTTCACAAAGACCCATTGTATATATAAATATATATACAGGTATACACACACACACATATATATATATGCATATGCATACATACGTATATAGATACACACATACATATATATATATATGTGTGTGTGTATCTATATATATATATGCATATGCATACATACTTTTTACAATATTCTATTCAATCTCTCTCCATTATGAATTGGGGACTGTTACACTTTTTTTTCAAATACATTATAATTAATCTTTTTAATCAATTTAAATATTTTATAGATTATTTAGATTAATATAGTTAATTACAAATATTTAATAATTATTTTGCTAATAATAGTGTATAACATTTATTTAGTATATGTACTTTTATTATTAGTATAAAATATTTGATATAAATTGATGAGTATAATCTTTCGTACAAAGATTACAAAGAAGCAATTATGTATTATGTGTGAAATCAATTGATACAATTGTATTTTTATACTATTATTACCATATTTATAATCAAGTCTAAGATACATATTATGTATGACGTGCATTGGACAGGGCATAAGATATCATATAAGTTTTAGAATGGGTGGTACAAAATTTTCCATTTATCTATGATTAGGGGGTATTTTCATTTGCAAAATTATTCTCACCTTATTTGATAGAACATATAAAGAAAATTAAAATTATGTGCACTCCTTTTCTTAAACTTTCTTTACCTTCTGATAACAATGATTTAATTCTTGAATCTGATGCTTATGACGATATATGGAGTGGAGTATTGAAAAAGATAGATTATAACGATGATCATATGAAAACTAATGAGTCACTATGTGGGTATACTTCTAGAACGTTTATAAATACTCAGCAATGATATCATATTAATGAAAAGGAATTATTGGTAGTAGTTAAAAGCTATAAAATTTTTTATTCCTTTTTATTACCAAAAGGATCATCATGCGTATCTTCTGTATTGGCCATGATATCAATAATTTCATCAAATAAAGAAGAAAAAATGTTATCAAGGGAATTGATTGAGTTTATGACAACTGTCCAATGGCTGCAAGATGTTATAAAGTGTATTTGTTGCTTAAGAGTATCAAATAAAATTTTGTGGAATAACTAAAGAAAGTTATTTCCAAGAAGATTATTAGTCCCATAACCATGGAAATAAAAAGGTGGACATTTGACCAAGAATGATCCTAAAAGAATTCGGGATCGTTGGATGCTGGATGATAAATGTGTCCGATGATTGGAAATATCTAATCCTATGATACGTTTTAGGGTTTCATGATAGTGGGAAGGAAAATAATTTGCTTTATATAAGCAAGATCCTACGTCACTATCTATTTAAGCTTCAGAATATTCAGCTTTATATTCTTTATAGGTAATTCTGACAAGAATATATATGCTATTTGGGCTAGTCAATATCTAGGATATAAATGATTTTATTATTATAGGTTAACTGTATCCCATATTGAGTTATCCTGTATGGTTGAAGTTGTTCAAGAAAATTAGTTTCCAACATTTTTTCTAAATTAAGCATTTATTCTAAATAATTTGCCTTCTAAACCTTTGTACAAAAGATATATAAGATGATATACTTCATTAGCAAAATATTCTTTAAATATTGGGGTAGAAAATGCAGTATAAGGAATCCTATCTTTATGCATTTTTGTCTATCAAAATCTACTTTTGCAATGAAATCCATTTTTCCTCTAGTTAGGTTTATCAAAGTTTCCTTATGAGAAAAAAAAAATTCATCAAATACAGTATTATCATTTAATTATTTATAATTTACTACCATCCTTGTTTTATTTCTAAGTATCTCAGCATGATTTCTGTCCATAAAAACATGAGAAGAATATGGAGATTTGCTAGGTATAATAATATTAAGATTTTCTAACTATAGAAGTTGTTTCTTAAATTCTTTTTGATCTTTCAGATTGTATTTCATGGTAGTAACTTTAATAACTTTTTTATTTATCAACCATTTCTAATGTTTATCCCAAAATTGTAGAGGATTATGAGAGTAATTCTGTTTTATTTTTTATTTAACTATCTCTAATCCATCTTTTATTGTCTTTATTTGTTGATATTTATCTTCTATAAGAGTTTTTATTTTTAATATCATTAATTTTAATAGTTGTTTTTACAGTAGTATCGATTTGATGTATATCTCCATTAAAATTTATGTACTGATAAGATTCGATAAGATGAAATTTTATCAAATTGTTTATTAAGTTATTGTTAATATAACTTCCACTTGCACCTGTATCTATCATAATATTATAAGGAATATAGGTTTTTTCGTCAAAATATTTTACTTTAATATGATAATTAGAACTTATCTTCTTATCAACTTACTGTTAGATACATCGTATACGAGTAAGATAATCTAGGTAAAAATCTATTGTCAGAAGTTAGCAAAGGTTTTTGCTGCAAATATAGAGAAAAATCATTTTCAATGTAACATCCCGTTACCGATGTGAGGGCATATCGGTAACTTGGGTGAGTGAACAGTGAGTGCATTCAAAATTGATTT
>JANPWT010000006.1:30448508-30461525 GCA_024678245.1 Erythroxylum densum
GGAAATAAAAAGGTGGACATTTGACCAAGAATGATCCTAAAAGAATTCGGGATCGTTGGATGCTGGATGATAAATGTATCCGATGACTGGAAATATCTAATCCTATGATACGTTTTAGGGTTTCATGATAGTGGGAAGGAAAATAAGTTGCTTTATATAAGCAAGATCCTACATCACTATCTATTTATGCTTCAGAATATTCAGCTTTAGATTCTTTATAGGTTATTCTGACAGGAATATATATGCTATTTAGGCTAGTCAATATCTAGGATATAAATGATTTTATTATTATAGGTTAACTGTATCCCATTTTGAGTTATCCTATATGGTTGAACTTGTTCAAGAAAATTAGTTTCCGACATTTTTTCTAAATTAAGCATTTATTCTAAATAATTTGCCTTCTAAACCTGAGTACAAAAGATATATAAGATGATATACTTTATTAGCAAAATATTCTTTAAATATTGGGGTAGAAAATGCAGTATAAAGAATCCTATCTTTATGCATTTTTATCTATCAAAATCCACTTTTGCAATCAAATCCATTTTTCCTCTAGTTAGGTTTATCAAAGTTTCCTTACGAGGTAAAAAAATATCCATCAAATACAGTATTATCATTTAATTATTTATAATGTACTATCATCCTTGTTTTATTTCTAAGTATCTCAGCATGATTTCTATCCGTAAAAACATGAGAAGAATATGGAGATTTGCTCGGTATAATATTATTAAAATTTTCGAACTCTAGAAGTTGTTTCTTAAATTCTTTTTGATCTTTCGGATTGTATCTCATGGCAGTAACTTTAATAACTTTTTATTTATCAACAATTTCTAATTTTTATCCTAAAATTGTAGAGGATTATTAGAGTAATTCTGTTTTATTTTTTATTTAACTATCTCTAGTCCATCTTTTATTGTCTTTATTTGTCGATATTTATCTTCTATAAGAGTTTCTATTTTTAATATCATTAATTTTAACAGTTGTTTTTATAGTAGTATCGATTTGATGTATATCTCCATTAAAATTTATGTACTGATAAGATTCGATAAGATAAAATTTTATCAAATTGTTTATTAAGTTGTTATTAATATAACTTCACTTGCACCTGCATCTATTAGAATATTACAAGGAATATAGGTTTTTCCATCAAAATATTTTCCTTTAATATGATAATTAGAACTTATCTTCTTATCAACTTACTGTTAGATACACTGTTATACGAGTAACATAATCTAGGTAAAAATCTGTTGTCAGAAGTTAGCAAAGGTTTTTGCTGCAAATCTAGAGAAAAATCATTTTCAAGGCCTTCTATAATAGCCATATAAGGTGGATATATCCTTTCTACTTTTGAGAATAATTTTGGAAAATCCATAATATCTTTCTCTACAAAACATTATGTATGATATGTATTGGATAGTTATAGAATAGGGGTCTATTCCCATCTTTTAACAAATCTTTTCGTTTAAAATCTTGTATTAAAGAAAGAGTTCTATCGAAATCTTTGTCTTGTATTTTATAAGATATCTTAGGATAAATATTAAATAAAAGTTTTTGATATCTAAGATTTCCTCTAAGAATTCCTAAAGAAGCTTCTTTTCTATTTTGTGTTCTATCATCGAGTATAGCTAGATTAATAGGGCTATCTATTCCTTCTTTGAAAGTTGCTCTTACTATCATTTGATTGGATCTAATGTGAACCATCCTATTTTACCTCAAATATCTTTTGGCAATTTATCAAGTTTTTGAGAAATATCTCATTTGGAGAATAAGGGTATTATTATCTTTCTAGAAGTAGGAATAATATCTAAAGCTTTTTCTCTTAAATTTATTCCATAAAACATATGATGTTTTTGATATTTTAATCCAAGTTTATGTAAACTATAAGAATTTATAGAAAACATATTAGTTTGAATCTTTTAAAGCATTTTTCTATCAATCAAAGCTTCTTGGCTATATATGCCATATTGTTCGAATGTTTATGCTATATTATCTATAATTTGATTATCAGTTTGAGTATTGGACGATTCTCCTATTTCACTTATCTATATCAGAGTTAGAGGTATTTTCATATTCTGTTTATGTTAATATAAATATACTTTCTTCATAAGAACAATCTTGAAATGCATTAATTTGGATAAAGTCTTCATTTTTTATCATCATATCTATTTCATCATGTATTTCAATTTTGCTTCTAATTAAATCTTTTAAGGAATTCATTAGCAAAATGTCCTTTTTCTTTACAATAGTAACACTAACATTCAGTTATCTTTCTACTTTTTCTTTTACTTCTCCTAAACATGGGTTTTTTGGGTTTATATCCTTCTTTTCTTTTATAATATCTAGCTTTATGTTTCTTAAAATATCTCCTTTTCGACTACAGTCTTTTCTTATAATATTTTTATCTTTGAATAATAATAAGGACTATCACAACTAATCATAGTAGGCATCTTTAAATCATAACAACATAAAGAAGATTTTTTCTTTATATTTTTACTCTGTTTAAATAGTATAGCTTCATTACACCATTCACTTAGCTTATCTTTTAAAAAAGAAATTCTTTTTCCCGAAGTATCTACTAATCCTAGGTTATAAGTTGCCTTTAGTTTGCTTCCCATGGATCATGTATCTTAGAATAAAACATTTTTAGATAAATATTTGTATTATCTACTTGATTATAAATATGATAACAGTAATCGATAAAGATACAAATATATCTATTGATTTCACACATATCATATAGTTGAAGTCTTTGTAAAGCAATAGCAATCTTTTTGATAATAGTAATATCTTTTAACAAATTCTAATCGAAATGCTTCAGTAGCTTTAGTTATCAAATTATTGATATCCATATCATTATTAAATATAGTATTTTTAGAATTTTCATCCAGATTTTTCCAAAATTGAAGTGAACTATTTAACACAGTTTTTTTCTAAAAATTGTTTTGTAGTTTCATAATCAATTTTATTAATTGGCACAGCTACTTGAAGAGCAGTTTCCCATTTATCTATTGCCTCTTCTATATTTTGAATACAATCAATATCTAAGTATATTCCAAAAGGATTTATAGATTCTTTCCTCATTTTATCTATTGGAGTATATCCATCTTTATCATGCATAACCATATATGTCCCAGCATAACCACTAATTGGTTTATTAAAACATTGTGAAGGAAATCTAGGAGGATTTCGAGAAGTGCTAGGGATATCACTTATATTAGGGTTTAAATGTACTTCTTGTTTATAAGTATCATGTTTAATATGTATGAAAGTTTCTAAATTTGGTTTTTCTATCTGTTTGTTTAATTATTCTATCTCAGAATCAAATCCTGGTACAAAATTTTCCATTTATCTATGATTAGGGAGTATTTTCATTTGTAGAATTAAATCAAATATATGTTTTTCCATTGGATCTCTACCATATCCATTATTTTTTGCTTTTTGATTCATCATCTATATAAACTATTAATTTGTTCTTGAAGATTAGAAACATTTAAAAGTATAGTTTTTCCATAATATTCCATCCTTTTTTTTGTAATTAAGCCATATCAGTTTCTATTTTTAATCCTTCAGATTTAATTTTTAAATATTTATCTTCCTTCATTAAGATTACTAAGTCTCTTTTTGTAAATCTTTACATTGTTGGTATTTTTATCTACCTTTTTAACTTTTGATTTAATTGACTATATCATCCTTTTAAGGTAGTTAGAAAATAAAAAATAATCCTATTTGTTTGTGTAATGATGTAGTTCAAGTTGTTCTATTTTGTATCCTATCATAGTATATCAAGATTAATAGGGCTATCTATCCCTTCTCTAAAAGTTGCTCTTATTATCATTTGAATTGATCCTATATGAGCAAGGCCATGTTTTGCACATAAATTTGCGAATGTATAAAGATAAATAGTATGTTGTGCAATATTATCACTAGTTATTAAGATACCATCTATGTAACAATTTATAAAATCATGTTACTTCAAAATATTATCCATTTTTCTTTGAAATATCTTAGGCACATTTTTTTTAATCTTAGTTGGGAGTAACTTTAGGGTTTATTAGATTTGGGTAGGGCTCTTGTTGAGGATAAGCCTGCACTTATGACACAAGAGAGCATATGGTTCACTTCTAAAAGTGAGAAAGATCAAACAAGATGAGAAACATAGTCATCAAGGAATCTATTTCACCATATTTTATGGGTCATTTAAACAAGAGGTTCATTGTAACATTGAAGGAGAGTTCACTAAATATGAAAAGGTTGAGGCAAGCCAAGTAATGTAAGATTGACTTTATTGAGGTCTAAAGCAGTGAGTATGGCTAGAGGTTACATCATGAAGATACATGACATAGCCAATAGCCTATGTAAGATTTAGGTCCTGATATTACGTTCTCAATCCATTAGGTATAATTTGGAAAAATTTAGTTCCTAGAAAACAATTTACAATTCTAAGAAAGAGGTGTGGAAGATAAATATCTTGATATCAATATATATTTAAGAAGTGAGAAAGAAAAAGCATAATAAGGGTGATATTGTGAATTTAGTGTTTGAATACTCAAAATCCAAAGGAATTAATAGGAATCAAATAAGAAGTGGAAGAAGAATAAGAGTTTTAAAAAAATGAAGACAAAGCCAATGGTCCTTTAGTAGAGTTAAGAAGAAGAATGTCAAGTATTGACATTATGATAAGATGGGAAATTTGAAGAGGGACTACTATACATATCAAGCCTCTTTGAAGAAGAAGGAAAACAAATAAAGTAACCTTGAGGTTTTAGTTTACTTTGAGTCATCTATAATAGAAGCAACATCAAATAATTGGTTATTGGATAAAGGTTATTCTACTTATATTTCTATTATATTTACAAATATTATGGAATAAAATTTCAAAAAATAAGGAATAAAATAAAGTCAAATGAAGGGGTGGTGAACTTATTTATTGGCAACAGAACTAGAATAGAAGTAGAATACATTGATGATGTGGATCTTTAGTTTAGAATAAGCTGTATAATAGTGTTGAATAAAGTGGTTATATTCCATCTATAGGTTATAGTTTAATTTTAGTTTCTAGATTTGATGATGTTCAGTATTCACTCATTTTTAGTAACAAAAAGGTTTTAATGTCCCCTAATTTCATGATTATAGGTGAATGCTTATTTAATGATGGTCTTTATTGTTTAGACTTGAAGGATTATAATAAATTGTTGTAAATGTTAAAAACAATAAGCAACTAAAACTAATTAAATAAGAAAGAAGTCATTCACTTTATGAAATAAGAGACTAGATCATATTTAAAAGGAAAAGGTTGAGAGATTGATTAAGGATGAGATTCTCCTTAATTCGGTTTACAAAGATGTTTGTAGTGCTTGCGTGGATTATATTATAGGTAAACTCACTAAAAGTAAGAAGAAAGATTCCACTAAGAGTACCAAGGCTTCGGAATTTATTTGTGTTGACATTATTTAAAGGATAAAGGTTGACAAGTAACACAATAGACCTATTAATTTTATTAGGTTATATCATGGAGGAGATTACTATGATAAACATGGATATCTGGGTCAGGAGAAAGGACCTTTTGCTAATTTTCTTAAGGATTATGTCATATTTGCAATCTATATGGTGAATCTCAATATCAAAATAAACTATTAAATCTATAATGATCCTAAACGAGTCTTTAGTTGAGACTGATGAAAAAGCTTTAGCATAGTCCACTCCTTCTTTCTAAGTATACCCCTTAGCCACAAACCTAACTTTAAGCCTCTTAACCTTATCTTTAATATCCCCTTTAGTCTTAAACTTCCACCTATAATGAATGATCTTAAATCTATTTGTAATGTTAACCAACTCCCAAACATCATTATTTACCATTGATTACACCTCTTCCTTTATATTTTTTTTGAAAATTTAATGAAATTATATTGATAATAGTAGAAACTATTACACCATTACAATGATTTCAGTTAGTTAGACAATAGTGTAACTATTAAATTAACTTACAAAAGAGATTGAGAAAGGAGGAAGAAAATATCATATCATAAGGAAATAAAACATCTATTTACAAATGACATTTACTTTTAATTCCAGAAGTGAGATGATGCTCCATTTTCTTAGTGATGATAGCAGCTCTAATCCAATTAAGGTTTATATCCATAACTTGGTATTTATCTTCTCCAAAACCTTCATAAAATTGGTTGTTTCTTTCTTTCTAGAGAGAATAAATAATGGTCACAAATGCAGCTTTAACAAGAACAGTATTCTGCTACCTTGACTTGGTTAGAAAAATGATCCAATTAAGCATTGGCTCCCATTCGTGAGTATGATTCACTACGTTCAGCCTTTGTTTGATTTTGCGCTATACCACTTTGGAATATCTGCAAGTAAAGAACAAATGATTATGATCTTCCTCAAGCTCCATATATAACATGTTCTTATGATGTTATGTTCTCATATAGTTCATGGGTCATTTAGGGTAAAATCTAGGTTTTACCCTTGTCTAAATGTCCAAAAAGACCCTCCAAATATCAAAACAGAAGGAGATCCCCGCGTTTAACGAGTGCCTGTCACGATCGTGACACTCGTGACACTGTCACCATCATGACAGTCATGTCTCGATTGTGACCTTGTCATTTTATCCAAGCTTTCTCCAACTTCCTTCAATCTTCATTCATTTGAGTTCATACACTAACAAACACATCAAAACACCTCAACCACACAAAATTGTGACCCAACATAATGCCCTAAGCCACATAACACTCAAAAACATTAACACATAATCAAATTAACATAGTTTTAAACCTAAACATGCAAAAATAATCTAATCAACACCTATAAACACACTAAAACACCTACCAAAATATAATGTGAACTATAACTATCAATATCCTGACAATTAAACTTTTGCTTGTCCTCAAGGAAAAACAAAACAAATACAAACACAAATACATCGAATAGTAACACATACATTCATGCATATGCAATAATGATACAATGGCATCTAATCTTTACGAAACTAATTTAACCTTAAACAACAATCAATTAAGTTGTTCCAACATATTAACTTATGCAACCTATGGCTAAACACTTTGAATTGAATATACATACTAATCAACACCTTAACATCATACTCATTCACCCTAAGCACTTGTTTATACACATTGATAATTAGTAGTCAATCAAAGTTGCAACTATTACTAGGTAGCTTTTGGTGAAAATTCTTGCTATTTTCAGATATCAGTAGGAATTTTTAAATTTTCTTTAACATTGACTTAATCTTTTAACATGAAGGTAAACATTTGTGATGAATGTCCCCCAATTACTTAACTTAGTCATATTTTATTAATTAGCTTAGTTGGAATATCATTTTAGCCTTTTTGACATGAAGGCAAATATTTGTGATGAATGTCCCACAGTTACTCATATATACCACTTTCTCAACTAGTTGCTAGCTTTATTCATAATTCAAGGCCAACATAATAGTTATTTATTAAAGATACACATATGTTTTTCACATTTCATATAGCCTGGCTCATTTCTTTTAACTAATCGTCCTTATGAAAGATTACTCATGATATTACTTATTTAATTGAATTATAATTATAAATATATGTAACAAATTTCCTAAGGTGAATGAATTGACGTCATATCCTAATTAACATGCATATTAAGCCAAAGATACTTAAAACACAAATTTCACAAGCTAATATGTCTTTACAACTTAAAATAATATGTTCAAAGCTAAACTAATTCTATCAAGTTATAGCCATTGACACATTCACACAATTCACACTTATGCTACACCATGTCAACCTAAGTAAAAAATAACAACATAACATGCAAAATTCACACTCATGATGACAATAACAATGTAAACCTCCCTACACTTGGACAACACATTATCCTTAATATGAGGAGAACAAACAAAACATAGAGGAAAGTGAAAAAATGTTAAGCAAAATAAAAACAAAAGGAAAAAAGAAAGGTTAGAGCATGAACTCATTACAGTGATTGAGGTGGTGACGATGTCGAAGATGGTATCTGCACTCCTTGAGCAGCAAGTATTTGTAGATTCTCCATATGTCTTGACATTGTCATCATTGTTCTTGCGCCATCTCCTTGAATAGTTTATTATTATCTGAAATCATATTCATTACCTTCTCCCATCCTACTGTTTCTTCCTCTTCAAACTCCTCACTAGTTGAGTCTTTAACTTGTTGCTGAGGTGGTGCTAAGCTAAAACTAACTTGTCATGTATTATGCTTCACTTATGATCTAGCGCTAATATCTTAAAGTTCCATATGTTGGGTTGTCAAGATTTGAACTCTCGTCAAATGATGATGATTAAGAAACTCAGGTATGGAAACAATTAGTCCATCATAATTGAGACCATACTAATTAGCAATGACAATAATCAAATAACCCATGCCAAGATTAGCTCGTCTCTTTTTAAGGGTGGCAGTAATGGTATTACAAATGTGTATGATTGTGCAAACTTTAATTTCATTGTCCATACAGCACAAAATAAATAATTGTTTCACCAAACACGTATTACTTTCGCTTTTATGAAAAACCATTTGGCATAAAAATTTGTGAAACAACAATTGTTCGGGACTATGAATAATATTTTTATGTGCATTCTTAACATTAAAGTGTTATAACATTGTCAATTGGGTCCAATACCACTTGGCATTGAAGTTATCATATTGATCAATAATGGTTGATTATGGGAATCCACCAATTTTCTACATAATCTCATAATTCAGTTGGTATGGTTAGTCCCATAATTGAAACCAAAATTCATTGGGGTTACTTAATTTATATTGAAGAGAGGTGAAAAATTCACGGGCTAATTCCTCATAGGCGATAAAGTTCAAATTCATGAATTTATCCCATTGAACTTTTCTACATAAATTCTTAACCTTGTCTTTCAATCCAAGAGTATCAAGGATATCAAAGTCCAAATACCTAGGCACACATATATTTCTAGAACGAAGATTTTGGAAACAAACACCTTCGTTTTCCAAATAAATCGAAAAAGGTGCTATGAAGTCTGCCACTCAATTCTGTGCACCGCGCCCTAATATCTACACTTTTCCTTTAAGTTGTGCACGTTCTGCTTGATTCTTGGACCAATTTTGGAATGAGTAAATTATGGGTAAAGATATAAGAGAAAAAAAGAAACTTTAGTATGGGTGTAGAGATGTGGGATCGGAAAATAAAACATGCAATATTTGACTAAAACGATAGATTTTAAAACTTTTTTAGAAATCAAAACACAGCGGAAGCAAGATAACAAATCAACATGCCAAGCCATACATGATACGGTATATGGAAAATAATTATCATAAGAACAAGATGGAGATTATATTACTGACTCCTTCGCTACAGCTTTAACTCTTCGTTGTGCTATCCTATCCTCGAGAATATATCCTCTCCTAAGTGATGTATCCTCTTCTCATTATTGTATCATCTTCTCGATATTGTATCCTCAATTAATCCAATCTACCACTTGTTTTTCTTGGATAACTTGGTTAACAAGATCCTTTGGTGAGAAAGGAGAAGAAAACTTTGGAGGAGATTTTTCTTAGAAGAAAGAAGCTAAAGATGAGACAACTCTCATGCAAATTTCAGCTAACACATGCAAGAAAGGAGAGAGATTCCAAACATGAAGGAACACCTCTCTTACACCTTGTCAATTTCGGTTATACATGAAAAGAAAGAAGAGAAGAGCATCCAATGCATCACTTCATTCTTTAATCAAACATAAAGAAGTCATTATATGAGACTCTTCTCAGTTGTTTTAAGATGGCTATATGAAAAGACCAATAACCTAAAATGACATGTCAATTTTGGGTTTTGTGATGAAAGAAGGAAGATCATCCAACAAATACACCTCTTTCATCTTTAATCAAATGAATGCTAAGAGGTTACATTACATGCCATCATTAAAAAACAACCATTAAACCATTTAATGGTAAGATCATTACTCCATTTAATGATGATAAAGCATAATAAATACCACAATTATTGAGCAATTCAATTCTAAATTTTCAGCTGCACATTCAGCCTTAATAAAACCAAAATTGCACCTTCCATTTCTTTAAGAATTTTGTTTTAATTTAGTTAATCTAATTAATCAAATTAAACCAAAGTCTATCTGTTGGACCTCATTTTCGGAGCCCAACAATCGGAGTTATAAACCTTGTGCTTATTACCCTGGAGGGTTATTGCCCTCATTCCACCAAGTTGGTAGGCCCACACCGGTCAATCACCCGAAATACAACTTGACTTCTTCAAAGAAAATGTAGCTCTAAGCCTCTATAGTTTGCTTTGAAGCAAGAATCATCTCAATCAGAGTTTTACAGCTCAAGATATACTTAAAAAGCTAAAGCGTGTTCATACCCCAATCATGCTCTCCCAACCGACCTCTCACTTACTCTATTGTAAACTTTCTCAAAACAACTCCAAAATATATAAAATTTTCATGTAAAGATAGTAAAAGATGTTAGGAATCCATTGCTTCAAGAATCACTTCATTTGGAGGTCGGATGAGAAAGTTATACCCGAAAGAATCGAACATGTTTATACCATCAATTAGATTGTACCTATCTTGGCCCAATTGCCATAACTCCCAATACAAATGTCAGCTTGACTTCATGTTAAGACGGTTTTAAATAGAACCTCGAGATCTACAACTTTTACGAAGAACTTAAAGCGAGATTTGGCCTCTAAAAGGATCAAAAATGGAATAGAAGATGACGATACAAACTAAGACGATGCAGAAGGTCAAACTAAGACGATGTAGAGGTCAAACTAAGACGATACAGAAGTCAAACTAAGACGATACAAAGGTCAAACTAAGACGAT
This sequence comes from Erythroxylum densum, assembly GCA_024678245.1. Lineage (NCBI taxonomy): Eukaryota > Viridiplantae > Streptophyta > Magnoliopsida > Malpighiales > Erythroxylaceae > Erythroxylum > Erythroxylum densum. The sequence goes on from JANPWT010000006.1 coordinate 30,459,360, forward strand.
ACAGAGTCAAACTAAGACTATACAAAAGTCAAACTAAGATGATATAGAGATCAAACTAAGACGATACAAAAGTTAAACTAAGACGATACAGAGGTCAAACTAAGACGATACAGAGGTCAAACTAAGACGGTACAGAAGTCAAACTAAGATGATATAGGGGTCAAACTAAGACGATACACAAGTCAAACTAAGACGATACAGACGTCAAATTAAGACGGTACGGAGGTCAAACTAAGACAATATAGTGGTCAAATTAAGACGATACAGAAGTTAAACTAACATCAATCTCCATAACTGTCACATACACACATCCTATACAATATCACAACTTGTAATGCTCATATCTCTCAACTCCGACATCCAAAATTTACAAACTTCATATCGTTGGAAAGCTGGAACAATCATCTACAACTTCCAAGAAGACAATTTTGCCTAAATCAATATGTAGCCTTGAGAATCATGGGTGAAACCAAAATTATAAACCATTAGTATCAAAAGATCGTAGTTTTACAAAGCTTTAGTGGGCATTTCAAGCCCCCAATACGTGGATGTTTGAAAAAAATCCCAAAATACAAAAGATACATGAACAATAAAATGCTCAAAATGCAACTAAAGCCTTGGTTTACTAGATTTGATAAAATTACAACAACATTTCAAAAGTGGAGTGATGCCTTGGCCCTTGACAACTCAATCTCTTACTCATCACCTACTTATGGGGAGGAAAGTGAGGGTGAGCTTAAAACCCATGGGTAACAATTTTATAGTTTGTAACAAGCAAAGACATTTTAAAAAAATTTTCCATGCCGAAATTCATGGGTATGCAAATCATGAATGCATTACTTAAATCAACTTGTCATGAACATATAAACACATCAAATGGTTTGGGTAAGTCCGAAACATGACGCACTACACATTTCTAATGAAATGGTCCTGTGTAGTTGTGAATTCTTGAGGGAGCTCCATGCCACTAGCAGGCAGGCGGGAGAAGCCTATACTTAGGTCAACGTGCATGTGACGGTTCTTGAGGGACTACCACAAACCCACATAACAGAAATTTCAAAATTTTGTAAGCTTGGTGCCCAAAAAGGCACATTCTCCTGAAAACTTGCTTTTCATATGCTTGTTATATCTTTAAAACCATTTCCAAAAGTATGGTTTCATAATCATGCATCATTTCAAAGAATCATTTTAAAAATAACTTTCCATAAATTATCACACAAATCATGTATATGCATGCAGGACAATCTTGAATCATTTAACAATATTAAATGCACATGAATGAGGTGGTTGCAAAATTAATTACTGTCATTTGTTGACAGAAAATTTTTATTAGCTTATCACCTAACTATAAAAGTGAAACCCACCTTGAAGTCCTTGACTATGGCTTGTTCAAATATGTCTCTCCTCTTGCTCCTCTTGTCCTTCTTGATTTTCTTCAACATTGACAAAAATCCCAAATCATAAGAATTCAAAATAGGAAAACCCAAAGGACCCCATGCATGAAATTGATCCTGGAATACCTAAAACCATACGTTTCCTAAGCTCTTTGAACCATAGACCTTTCAAAACTCCAAGAGATTTAAAGTCAACTTACCTTGAATCTTCACCCAACAATGAATTTCTTGGCTCTAATGGAAGCTTTAACCTTCCTCTTCCTTTTTCCTTCTTGAACAACTTCAGGAATCACTCTCAAAGGTTAAGAAAAATCGAAACCTAGCTTGCTCTCCTTTCTTTCTCTAAACTCGCTAAACTCTCTCCCTTCTTTTTTCAATTTAATTGTCTCTCTCTTCCAAATGAAAGACACCACATTTTCTTCCCCTTTTTACGATTAATGCTTGCACAAAGTCCATTTTTCCCTTACTTAAAAGCTTATGTCCTTACATTCTTAAGTGACTTGCCTAAAAATGCCCTTCATGCTATACATTCCTAACACTTAAATTTAGTTTCACCTATGCCACATAATCCTATTAACATCAACATGCTAATTAACTCCAACATACATTAATCTAGCAAGACCCCAAAATTAGTCTCATGATGCTAAAGAATATTTTCAGGGGCCAATACTATCCCATTTCTAAATATTCATTTGGGCTTCTAATTAACCATTAATTAGTGCAAGCCCAACATTCAATCATGGGCTTTAAAACCTCCATTTATATTTCTTAC
>JANPWT010000006.1:30489148-30499957 GCA_024678245.1 Erythroxylum densum
TACCCTCATTGACATCAAAAGTAATCAAGTCACCAAATGATTCCAAAATAAAGACTAAAATGAAATTAGAACACCACCAATATGATCAACATCCTCAATCCCAATTCATACATCATGATGGAAGTAAAAAAACAAGAGAAAGAAGAAAAGAACTTTAACGGGCTGGGTTGGGATGGCTAGACTGTTGCTACAGATGCTCCTCTTCTCTTCTCTCTTTCTTGATCTTCCTTTAAATTCTTTCTCAATTTGAAAAATGGAGGCTAGGTCTCGTTTTGGGTCTTGTTATATTCTTGTATAGTTCATGGGTCATTTAGGGTAAAGTCAAGGTTTTACCCATGTCCAATTTTCTAAAAAGACCCTCTAAATATCAAAACCGAAAGAGATCCTCACATTTGATGAGCTCTTGTCACGATCATGATAGGGGTGTCATGATCATGAGAAATTGTCTTCTGTTACGATTGTGATAAGGGTGTCATGATCGTGACCCAGGGTAATGCTCTTTAGTCATGATCGTTACACTTCAGCCATGATTGAGACCCTAGGGAGAGATCTTCTGTTACGACCATAACGGTCATGTCACAATCGTGACTTTATCCTTTTGTCCAAGCTTTCTCCAACTTCCTTCAATCTTCATTCATCTGAATTCATACACTAACAAACACATCAAAACACCTCAACCTCACAAAATTATGGTCCAACATCATGCCCTAAATCACATAACACTCAAAAACATAAACACACATTCACTTTAACACAATTCTATACCTAAACATGCAAAAATCATCTATCAAAACCTATAAACACACTAAAACACCTACTAAAATGTAATGTAAATTACAATTAGCAATTAAATACACATTGAACTATGTTGACCTATGCACTATCTGAAATTGGGTAAATGATACCCATATTTATCACTACCTCCTTTTTGACTACTTCTTTCATGTGAGGGTTTAACCTTCATTGTCTTTCCCTTGCTACTTTACTTCCTTCCTTAAGGTTAATCCATGCATCACCACATTAAGGCTTATTCCTCCTATGTTAGATATTTTCCAACCATGGCCTTCATCCTCTTCCTAATTATTGGCCTTCATCCTCTCCCTAATTATCTCTCCCACCCTGCTCTTTTATTCCCCATGCAGCTAGTTTGAAATTATGATGGGTAAAGTTTAACACTTGCCTAGAAAGGTATACCTAAGATGTATAGGTAAAGGCTTCAACTTAAGTGTTAGTGGTTTTACAATGAAGGGTGGTATAGGTGCTTCCATTCTCACTAAGAACTCTTAATTGTACTGAACACCTAACTCGTCCTTTTCTCCTTATCCTTTAGTTTCAACATCCTCAAAACTCACTTCCTCATTATAACTCTCCTCTTACTTTTTGATGCACTCATCCACTATGTTTATCTTCATGAAATAGTTGCTTTCCTTTGAATTCTTCAATACTTTGTTCATATTAGTCTCTACTTCATCATCACCAAACTAAAGGATGAGTTTTTGTTTATAGACATCAATCAAATATCTCCCCATAGGCATAAATGGCCTGCTAAGAATAAGTGAACAATTCTTATCCTCTTCAAACTCTAACAACTTGAAGTCCATTGGAATAATGAAATTTTCCACTTTGACAATGACATACTCCAATATACGAAATGGTTTCTTTATCGATTGATTCACTAACTAAATAAGCATAGAAGTTGGCTGCACTTCACGTAGCCCCAATTTCCTAAAAATTGAAAAAGGAATAAGATTAATATTTGCACGTAAGTCATATAAGAATTTGGCAAACTCTAAATCGCCAAACATATAAGGTATAGTAAAACTCCCTGGGTACTTTAATTTTGAAGGCATATGGCTAGTGATTATGGAATTACAACTTTCAGTTAGAGAAATCATTTGGTTATCCTCCCAAGTTTGCTTGTTTGATAGTATATCCTTGAGGAACATTGCATACTTGATCATTCAAAACCTCCACAAAACACAAGTTGATTTGCAATGTCTTTTTCTTTTCTATAAACTTTGCAAATTGTGCATCTAGTTTATTCTTCTACAACCTTTGTGAGAATGGAATCTTCAGTGGATGGAACATAGGGAGGATCCTTTTTCTTCTCTTCATCTTTCTCCTTCTTCTCCTGCTCTTTTACATAGTATGGATGCTCAGCTTGTTTTTCATATGATTCTTCTAGCTCTTTCCTATTTTTAAATGTGATGGCCTTCAATTGCTCCCTTGGATTTGCTCCAAATCTTGGGAGACCCCCTAACTTCCTGTAGACAATGCATTGGCTAATTAGCCTACTAAATATCCAAATTATTAATATAATATGTATAATTCTTTTTTATTTGGTCAAATTTCACTTCCATCCTCTTCTGGTTCTCATCTTAGCTTATGAGCTTGAAATTCATCATGTCCGTTAACTTATCTATCTTTGATTCTAATGAATCAAGCTTGTGTTGTTGAAATCCTAGTAGGCCTTCAGGTCTCATTTGAGTTCCTGCATTATTACAATAAGAGAATTTAACTGGTTCTTCCTCCTAAGATTATAAGTGTTAAAATAAGGATTATTACTTCCCTAACCATATTATACTCTTATAAAGTTGAGCTACTCTATGTTATTGGTTTCCACTAGGAAGCACTCAACTGTGATAGGGCTCTCTTATCTGTATAGCTCACATTTATGTTGAATTAATTTGAGTGGAATGTGAGAGGTGGCTTTAACTATTCAATTACTCGGTTAGGTTTGCTACCTCAACTTGCAATGTTGTCACTGAATCTACAGCAAACATTCCCTTTTGATATGGAAAGGTTGATTATTGTCTACTTCTTTCTAACGTCCAAAGAAAATTATTGATCATAATCTTCCCTAACAAATCATGCGCCTCCTCAAATATTCTCCACATTAATGAGCCTCCAACTACTGCATCAATAGTGCCTTGCGTGGGTGGATCTACCCCATTGTAAAAATTTTGCAAGAGTAACTTCTTTGGCAAGTTATGATATGGACAACTCCTTTACAATTCCTTGAATTTCTCTCATGCTTCATATAAAGATTCCTTTTTATTTTTATGGAAATTTGTCATTTTCTTTATGAAACTTGTTGTATTTTTCAAAGGGAAGTATTTAGCCCAAAAAAGTTTGCACCAGTTGCGCCCATGTTGTAATGTTCACTGGGTTTGAGTGAATTTAACCACATTTTGGCTCTATCCTTGAGTGTAAAGGAAAAGAGCCTCATCTTGGCTGCATCTTCCGATAACCCATTAAACTTGAATGTATCACAAATATCTAAGAAATTGGTTAGCTAAGCATTGGAATCCTCATTGTCAAGACTACAAAATTACACATTGGTATGCAGTATGTTCAGTAGTGATGGTTTGATTTTGAATGTATAAGATTGCACTATTGGTCATGTAATTCCTTGTTGATTGGTATTGAACCTTGACCTCATGAAATCCATAAGGGTCCACTATTGTTCTCCTTGGTTTCCTTCCTTTTCCATCGTTCTTTCTCCTACTTTTTGGCATTTAGCTTTTTGAATCTCTCTTTCTTACTTTGTGATGTCTACAGTTGATGTATCTGCTAAATTTACTTCAATTGATGTATCTTCTAATATACTTGAACTCCGAGAGGTCCTTATGTTCATATATTTGCAATCACACAAGAAAAGTTATCAATTCCTTAAATCAAAAAAATTCAAATTGAATAAGAAGCTAATTCAATTCTCAGTAATGATGTCAAAAACTTTTTGACAACTTTATATAAAACAGACTTTTATGTTGTAAATATACAACTTATAACTTGTAGTATAAATTGAATCATTCCCACAAAGATTGATTAATCACCTCAAAATTAAAAGCACTTTGTCTAAAAGATTGTTTTAATTAAAATAAATTAACTGAAATTGAAATAACTAATAGAACTAAACAATTGAATAATTGAAGCTAGCAATAAGAATAAAGTTAATCGATAATGGAAACTTAGGAGTTATTCCATCCTTGTATTATCTTCCCTTTATCTTGTTAATACAATTATGCTTAATCCTAGATATACTAATGTTTTGATTATTCTCTCTTGAGATCTAATCAAATAATCCTAATTGAAATCGATAACAATAGACTTGTAACCTCTCAATTCACAAAACTACTCTTAACTATTCAATTGGTTTGAAGCTAGCTTAAGGATAATTAACTCACAATTAATATCTCTCTTCAATTTTTTATTAATATGATATTTGCAAGATTATTATGTTACCAACTCTCGTTATGAATCTTAACACATATAACTTGATTCAATCTCTCAATTTCTTATCAAGTATAAGCATAACCAATATCATAAAACACTAATATATATTGAATTCAACAAAAATAAAGTTTGACAAAAAAATTCAAGAATAATCCCTAATATAAATTTAGAAATGCATAATCATGTTCATCATCCTAATAATCCAAATTAACATCCAAGATAATGAAATATAAGAAGAGAAAAAGAAATGGAATAGTTTTGTGTCTTGATATGGAAATTATGGAAAAAATAGAGTTGGTATTGATTTCTCCACTTTGATCTCTTTGGTTCTAATTTGTAGCCCCCTTTTTGATGTTTTTCTTTTCCTTAAATACTTCTTTAGGCTTCTAAGGTTTTTTCTAGGAATTTCCCACTTAATTTGGTTTAAAAAATATCCCTAAAACATCAAGAATACAAAAATTTTACATGCTAGAAAACATTGTACATGATTGTGTACGGGATGCACGATCATGAAAGAGGCCCATCACATGCACCAGTTGCTCATGATTGAACATGCAATTTTGCACGATCATGCATCTTCCTATTCTTCAAGTTATTCATCTTTTCTTTAATTTTCCTATTTCCACTCACTAATAAAGACATCAAATAAACCTTGAAACATAAAACTATGATCAAATCCTTGCTCTAAAATAATCAAATAATTAAAAAAACATACAAAAATTAACAAGAAGATAATTCCAATCCTAAACACATGATTATCATCTAAGAAAATAATTAAAAACATACTTAAACCTATAGAAAACATACTATAATATACACCTGTCAATGGACATGGATAACACTAGGTAATTGTTTAGGTTATGCTCTAATATTTTTGTAATCTAAGCATAACATATTATAATTAGGTAATTGTCCAATCTGGGAAAGGTTTACTGGAAAGTTGTGAAATGGATCTTAAGATACTTCTAAATGGAGTTTATGTTTCAGTAGTGTAGAGACTTCTAGAGGGCTCTACAGATGCAGATATGGTTAGAGATCTCACTAATAAGAAATTCACTTTAGGCTACTTGTTTAAATTTATAGGGGGTCATTTCTTAACAATCTAGGCTATAAAAGTGTGCAGATTTATCCACAACTAAGGCTAATTATATTGTTACTATAGAAGTAGGTAAGGAGATGCTCTAGTTTAAAAGTTTCCTTCAATTATTAGATGTGAAGTAAAATGATTATTAAGTATTTAGTGACAGTCAAAATGCCAGGGATTTGAGTAAGAATGTTATATATCGTTCCCCTACCAAGAACATCAATATCAAGTATCATTGATTGTGATCCATGATTGAGGAGCAATAATTATAGTTAAAGAAGATTCACACAAATAAGAACAATGCTGAAATGTTAACAAAGGTGATCCCTAGGAGTAAGCATTTGTTTTGTAGTAAGCTCGTAGAGATAACTCTCAAATGATCAATAAGGTGATTCAAGTCTCCATTAAAATAGGTTGAAGAGGAGATTGTTGAGTGTCCAACCCTATTTAGAGACTGAAGTGAGTTTTTGTGATCTGAGATATTATCAAGGATCATTGAAATGATGAATGAGTGAAGTCAAGATGGATAACAGTTGATCTGAAGCCTTTTTTTTTAGAAATGACCATGTAGAGCACAATACACTTGTGTCCTTAACTCGCACAGTCATATATGAAGGTCATATAAGAGACTGTGAATATGTATATGATAGATGATGAACTACATAACTATGTAAGATTAGACATGACTGAGTCCCTATTATACATAACTATTTGTGAAGACCATATAGGTAATTGCAAACGTTTATAGACAACTGACAAAAGTTAAAGACATGCATGACCATATGGAACCTTACACTCTCATGTACTATGTATACACAACCACATACATGGACCGTGTGATTAACTGAGACCATATATATTCATGGTTCTTTGAAATATGGTTGGGACACATTCACTTATATGACCAAGTAAGTTATCGTGTCTAGTTATGAAGCACTATATTTTATATAAAAGTGATAGTGATGAGGGTTTATTGATATGTGTGAAAAAGAGTACTAAAAGGGAAAAGAAAGAAAGTGAGAGTAAGGTAAAAAGTCTTTTTCATTCTATAATTGGTATTTTTTTGCAATAAGTTGCCTTTTTTAATGGTTGTTTTAGGATCAAATTGAGAGTGTTGTTCTTTTGGGATATTAATTTGTACCTAATACTGAAACTTCGTGGGATAACTTGTAATTATTTTAAGGTATAGTTCTCAACAAGGGTCAATAGCTTGAAACCTTTAAACTCTTGGTAGTTCCTATTTAAATTAGTTGATTTGTTTGTCATTTTGGTCTATTGTTTTTTCCTCTATACTGGAGAGTTTTCTACATATATCTAGTCTTTGATTTATTTTCTTCTTATATATATTATTTAGTTGTTTATTTTTAAGTTTAGGTCTCTTGAGTTTAGTTAATTGTTCTTGATTAACATCGTGAGAGTCGTGATTGGGGCCTAATAACAATAATAACAACCTTCTCCATAATAACTAATGCCTTGCAATTGCTTGTTTTCCTATAGTCAAAGTTACGTATATATTCTAGATTTAAACTTCTTGGTTACTAATGTTGCTTAGCCTGACTATAACTATTGCTTTCTATAACACCCTAAAATTTGCAAAAGTATTAGGTATGAACTCAGTTGATATCCTTTTGTTTCTTTATAACTTTTAGATATTCCTTTGGTCTTATAACTTTGAAATGATAAGACAACAACATTGTATGTGAACCTAGCGGTAATTTGAGATTTTATAATGAATAGGTTACATATAATAACTTTCATATAGTGATAAAATTAATAAGATGAAATCAAATTCATTAATGATGAGGGACATGATTATAAGAAATGAAAGAAAAATATTATAATTGAAGTGATTAATTCAATTAATTATAGTTACGAATTTCAATTGATTATGAAAATTTAAAATTTTATAATAAATAAATAAATAATTACATATATTGATAAAATGAATAAGATGAAATCAACTTCATTAATGAATGAGGATGTGATTCTAGGAAATGAAAGCAAAATATTATAATTGAAGTGAACAATTTAATTAAGTATAGTTACGAATTTCAATTGATTACAAAATTTTGAGATTTTATAATGAATGAATATATAATAACATACTTATAGTGTTAAAATTAATAAGATGAAATCAATTTCATTAATGATGGGGGATATGATTATAAGAAATGAAAGAAAAATACTATAATTAAAGTGATCAATTCAATTAATTATAGTTATGAATTTCAATTGATTAGGAAATTTTGAGATTTTATAATGAATGAATATATAATAACTTATATATGTTGATAAAATGAATAAGATGAAATCAAATTTATCAATGAAGGAGGATGTGATTGTAGGAAATGAAAGAAAAATTATAATTGAAGTATGATCAGGAGTAATAACCCAACCACTAGTGCTAAAACTAGACTCCAGAGCAATGGTGGATAATGGAATTCCTAATAAGTCTCATGCAATTATTTGTATAATTAGAAAATTATTTCCACAATAATAATATTCTATCGATTTGCTCACCTTCAACTTCGAGCGCATAATCTTTGACCAACTATTTATCAAATTCCATCATATTGTACGAAGTCCTAGCCCTTTTCTATTTCATAAATTTGAAAGTGAAAATAAAAAACTTCGGTTAGAAGATGAGCTTGAATCTAAATCTAAAGACGGAGTTAAATAGCCCGAGCTACTCGATCCCGATCATGAATTTTTCCATTCTAAGTTGATAATAATTAAGCAATTCATACAAGAATTATTTAATGACGTCTACATGCTCTTGGGCTCGATCACCATACAATGCAGTATAAATGAAAGTAACCCCCTCCATCTTATATCTCGAGCCTAGCACATAAAATATTGAAACAATATGTCTAACCATAGACCAATAAGAATTTACATTCTCCATCATTGGCTCCACCATAATCTGAATAACATCATTGGATTCAAACATCCAATCAGATAAAGCATTCTTTATCTCACCCATAGTGTTAAAGAAATAGTGCGAAGTCATATATTTTGTTACCAAGAACAATGTAGTCCCATTATAAGATAATTCCAACTTTGCACAAATTTCTTTAGTTAACTCCTATTGATCTTTTGTCGGCACATAAGTATACTGAGAATCTCTTTGCCTTAGTTTAGTAAACACCTTAGCATATTAGATTGTCGTCTCTAACATCTTCAAAGTTGAGTTCCATCTGGTTGGACAATCCAAAACCAGCATCTTTATCCTCGAAATGCATAGAATTCGTTCAGCATCTTCAAATTTCTCAACTCTTTTAGGAGTTGCACTCCAATATACTATACTATTCCGAATATAATCTACTGCTTCCTTTATCATCTCCATCCTATCCTTCACATTCAAGTTTGGAATATATGCAAGAAACACATATGAAATAACTTCCACCAATCAACAAACCCCTAACCTGCATCTTATTCTTTAACTTCTCAGACATAGCATCATTCGTGCTATAATTGTCGATTGTGATGGTGGATAATTTTTTGTAGATGTTAAAATCCATTAAACAGTCTCCCAACATGCTTGCAAACCTTTCATTTGTATATGATGTTGGCTCACAAATGAACCTATCATGTACAAGTATCACCAATATAAATCATAAATTCATAATATAATGAAAAAGTAAATGATAACAATATTAAAAAATATATAAATTACCTTAAAAGTTCATTGTGTAAATAATTATCAATATAATGTGCCATCACCTCCATATAACCCTTCTTTTGGTTTTGAAAAATCTATATGTCTATTGTAATGGCAATCCATCCTTAAGTATTTGACAATGCTCTTAAAACCTTTTTCTTCTTGTCCTCATAAATTTTCAATATATTCTTCTTCATTGTATTCCAATTTAGAACCTTAAAATTCAGTTGTAGTGAATTACAAAACATCTTGAATCTTTTGGCATCAACATGCATAGACAATGGATGTTCATCTCCAATTATCATAAAAGCCGTCAAATACCTTGTTTTGTTGTTATCATAAACTGTTGTGGCCATTTAATTCTTCCCTCTCATAAGGTTAAGGGTCAAAAATATTCCTAATGCCATCATCCTTCTACTAAAAAAATTCACATAACTCTTTAAATAAGACACTCCACCTTTGGAACCATCGACCAACATCTTCTAAAAATATCTACATTCTATTTTTTTATCATGTACGTCGATCTAATCTTATTAAATTGATTTCAAACTTCACCTTTTAATTAAGTTCGAGTTGAACTTTTATTTTCACTTGGCACAGTAATACAAGTTTCCACTTCTATCTCCAGTATTGGATAACAACTCTCTACTAAAGAAATACGCTCATCCATATGAAATAATCAACATATAAATGCTTGAAGTTAGAAATAATCAACATTTAAAAACAAATTCTTCAGCCTTGTTTGTGTAATAAGATGGTAAGAATATGGAATATAACCATATGACAATGAGACGTTAAAAAGGATAAATCAAGTCAATGATAATTTTGAATGCAATGGATTGATTACTACTTAAGTTGAGTTGACATCACAAGAGCAATGAATGAATGTTGGGTACTTGGATAGCTAATAATGTGATAAAGTGCATATCATTGTTTTATGTAAAATCTTCATGTTTATAAAAAGAAAAGGAAACCTCTAACAAATATCAATAATTTCTTAGTTGAGTTTGGACCCATTGTCTTGGAGTTTGCAATCAACGACCAAACTTATGCGTAGAGCATTGTTTAAAGATCAATTACGTTGTGTGATCAAGAAACACTAATTATGTTGATATTACAAATAATATTTTTGTATGAACGGTAATAGTTATAAATATAAAAACATGGTTTGCATTTAAAGCAATGAAGAATAACAATCTGTGCTAAGACTAGGAGAATAATAAGAACCTAAAGAATTGAATTTATTTACTAGTTAAAGAGTCTTCTCATCTAGAGTATTTCTTTCTTGAAATTTTATAGCCTTTTGCATGGAGTTTCAAACATAATTTTCATTTTCAAGGACATGAGTATTATTTTTCTTTTCACAAAACGGTTGTTACAAGTCTATATGAAATGATGATCTTGTTTTTCACATTTATCCTTTAAAAATATTGTCTTTTGTATTGTAAGCTTCATGTCAAACTATTTTGTGGATGGTTAGACAACAAAAAGGGAATATTGTTCATTACTCCTACTTTTAAAAAGAGTAATTATTCTATAAGGACAAAGAAAAATATCGTGTTTGACATATACCAAGTGATTATGATAAATTTAACGCTCAATTTGAACTCTGAGATGTTTATTAAAGTAAATTACTTGTTAATATAGAAATCACCTATAATATGTAAAATACATAAGAAGGGGGTTGAATTGTGTAAAATCTTCAAAGATATTAATCTTTAGAAATTTCTTGAATTTCTTTACAGATTCAGATGATCACAAAAACAATTCACTTAAGTCGATGAGTAATGCAATCGCAAAAATTATTATCTCCTCTTCTAACAACAAG
>JANPWT010000006.1:30521630-30533596 GCA_024678245.1 Erythroxylum densum
GATTATATCGAAATTCTAGCAATGGGTATAAAATTAACGATTCAATGAACGCATTAAAATCATCAATTAAAAATACCCGATAGGCTCATACACAAATAACCGAATAATAACGAAAATCCGATTATCCATACATAATACCCAAATCAATTAAAGCAGGACAACACAAACAATTTCTAATGAGAGAAAGAAACAACAAAATAATAATAAAAATACTTAACCCAGGTCGTCAACATCGATTTTACCTCCGAACCGGCGTCGGGATGGTTAGCCCTTCATGAATCTTTTCCGGTAAAAATACTTCAGCCCTATTCTTTATCCCTAACCAAAAATCCCTAATTTACTCTTGCGCAAACTTCACTGTTGCTTGTTTCCTCGTCTGTGCAGGCTTCTCTATTGTGCCTAGCTGAGCTGCAGCCTCCACGCCAGCACGTCACGCCCGCAGCCCAGCCAAGCCTTCCTGGCTCCTTGCGTCTGCGCCTCCTGCCCTTTATTCCTTCAGCCCGTACTTCTTTCTCTGTTCTTCTGCGCGTCACTGTGTAGCTGACAAGACAATTTAAAATGAGAGTTAAAAACCCTCTTCTCCTCACTAACGCAGCACACTGCGTTTTACGCAGTGTGCGCTGCGCTTCCTTGAGCGCTGCGTTTAACGCAGCTGTCTGCGTTAAACGCAGATACCTGCGTGAAACGCAGTCGTCCCTCTTTGTTTTATTCTCCAGCTTCTCCAGTCCACTGTGCGTGTTGCCTCCATGCGTCGTCGTCTGCGCCATTGCTTGTGATGTAGCGTCTCCTCCACTGCGTTTTAAATCAAAACGCAGGCGTCTGCCTACTGTCCTTCCTGATGCATGCTTCTTTATTTTCTATTTTCCTTGCCTTTAATTATTTTTTTTCTCTTCTTCCTCCATAAAAGCAAGTAAATATTAATCTTCGGAAAATGATCCATTTGTCGTGATTTCAACTCACTTTAATTTCTTTGCTCCCGAATCATACCTAAAAACAAATATGAATTAACGTGAGTATTTTAATCATTTTGTATCGATAACCGCTAAGTGAAAATAATTAAAAATATTAACAATTAAGCACATATCAATACTCTTCAACTTTACAAGTATTCTTTCTACACTTACAGAGCCTCTTCAGATCTCTCTAACAAAGTATTCTTTATCTGCTTTCTTAGCCTCTCAAAGCTCTAGCCTTTCTTTCTTTTAGAAAGATATTGTTTGAGATTCACGTTATAGATGTATTCGCTCTCTTTCTTTCACACTTGAATACAGAATTTCTCTAAGTATTGTACAATCAGATTTTCTCTCTTCTAAAAACGTTATTTTTTGGTTACGACTATACCTAGTATTTATAGCCTAAATCTTCAACTGTCTTCTTGAGAAAACTGCTTCTTGAATATTCTAGAAACCGTTATTAGTTGAGTTCTGTAACTAACTCTAACTAACTAACTGACTGACGTTTCAGAATAGTTTCCATTTGCATCGTCCGGTACTATGCTTCTTCTGGTGTTGCTTCGTTTGGTATCGCGCTTTCGTTTGGTGTCACGCTCCTTCTTATGTTGACCTTTTAAATCTTCTTATATTGACTTTTTGTATCTTCTTATGTTGACGTGTATCTTCTTATGTTGTACGTCTTGGGTTGTAAGTATCTTCTGAGTTGGACCATATATCTTTTGGGTTTGACGATGCATCTTCTGGGTTTGACTATGCATCTTCTAGGTTTGACTATTTGTGTCACTTACACTTTTCTACGTACTTAACAAACTTATCAAAGCAGTTCACACACTTCCAAGATTATTATTATTTGATTGTCATCAAAATTAATAGAAGTGAAGTCTTCTTGACTCAACATTTATTAATTGCAACTTATATAATACAAAGGTAATTAAAACAAACATAATTGTTCATTTCTAATGGGGTATTTTGTCATACACTTAATGTGCATATATGTTCAATTGCTTGATTTGTCAATTAGATCACAGCCACAACTCCACAATCCTCTCCAAACAAACATACATGTTTAATCGTTCATCAGGAAAACCAAATTTAAATAGAGACAGATATATAATACGTTATACGTTGGCTGCTGCTAGGTCAAGGGGTTATTGCAACTGGCAACCGATGGAGTGGCAACGGGGTGGCTACTGGAAACTATAGTGCGGTGGTGAGATAGACAAGGAAGCAGTGGTGAGGTCACTAACATGAATGAGAGTGAGAATATGAGAGATGGTTTAGAGAGCTAGACGTGCATGCATAAGAGAGAGTTGGGATGAACTTAGGGAAGGACTTTTAAGGAAGAAATAGAAAGCAAAACATCGTCGAGAAACAAAACAATTTCATTTTGCTCAACTATTTCTCCATAAGCAAAATGACTTGCATAAGAGATAGTTGAGATGAACTGAGTGAAGGACGATGAAGGAAGTATAAACAAAACGACATCGTTTTGTTTCTTCTGGTTAACTAATTACTATTTAAAATGACATTGCTTTGCTTACTTTGTTCAATTATTAACTACGTAGAACAACATCGTTTAGACTAAATCAAAATGACATCGTTTTACTTATACTGTTGAATTTGTTCAATTGTTAACTAAGTAAACCACATCGTTTTGTAGGTTGAGGCATTCTAAGGCTCGATCAACCCGAATCTGGCCTATTGACCATAGGTGGGGCTAGGTCGAGCCAGACATAATTTATCATCTCTAAGGATAACTCAATCGATAGTCATTGAATTAAGAATGAACTATATGAAAATAATTTAGTAACTAATATAAAATTCAACACCCTAAAGTAACTAAGGAGAACGCTTTGTTATTCTTGTTCAATATTGGTTAAAAAAAATCATTGGTCAACGTAGAATGAAGCTTTAAAAATAGTTTTTAAATGTCACTAATAGAATTAATTACTAATGATGAAGAACTAACATAATTGGACCCAAATAAAATATATATCAATTTCATACTTTATGTTTACTCATAATGATGTGTTATGAACTGAATGAAATATATTAAAAAAGAAACCTTGCACTAAAATTTTAGGCAAACTAGTTAGTCATTCCTAATATTTGAATAATCATGATGCGTTGCTAAATATCAATCTTGTTTTATGGATATAAATTATTTAATTAGAAAATTAAAAATAAATTAAAGAAGTTTAATTTATCTAACACTAAATATAATTTATGGTTATAATTTGTATACATTGTTGACATATTTACAAACCTAATTTGTTATGTACAAAGAACGATAGATAAGAGAAAATGTAATTTAATCAATTTAGACTTGATTACAATGTTTTAGAAAGTTTATGAATGAATATGATATATTTCATAATAAAAATTAATATGAGATATTGGATCTTATCTAGGTCCAACTGGTATTTAATTAAATTTTGATTATAATTTTAATTAAAGTTTTAATAAAATTATAATTAAATTTTAATTAAATTACTAAAAGGTACAAACCGTGTTATAACTAGGCGTAAGGTCTAAAGGAGTAAACACTTGTTGCTTAACCCCCTCTACACTATTCATAGATTTCACTCAACTTATTCGTGTGGATACTCTTAGAGGTCAAACATGTGTGTGGTTACGATGATTGTGATGAACTAATTTTAAAAATGATTTCGGACAAATTTCAAGAAAAATGATCAAATTATATAACAAGATATGAATTTATGACTTATATTTTATTGTATTCATATATCAATCATATTATAGAATTTAAAGTGATCTTGATTTTTATAAAAAATAAACAAAAAATTTAATATTTTTTAATTGTGTACGAAATTGGGTCTCATCCTAGTTTCTTAACATGGAAAACATTTTCAAGAAACTCTTGATGTACAGTATTGCTATATAAACTGCATGAGGAAGAATATGCCCACTGCAACACGTGAAAAATCATAGGCAGACTGCTTTGTTATTTTGTTTTGTTATTTTCTTTTAAAGAGCTCCAATTCTAAGTAAACGTTGCTTTACTATGTGAAATAGATATAAATGTGTTGAAATGGTAAGGTTCCAAAACACTTGGCCTCAGGGTCCATCGTATATAATGTATTCTCAGCACCATAATCCTAAATCTATAATGGATCAACCTTAAGACCCACCAGCAGTAATGCAACTAAGACCAATCGACTGTACCAAATTTACCTTCTGGAAATTGGAAAAGGGCGTGCATGGTCAGTTTCATAGTTAGAGAATCATTTCTAATAGAAGAGGGTCATATCCTCTCCAAAATTCCTCAGCCATTTGCAAGTCCAGGGTTACTCAAATTTGTGTAGGCTCTTCATATTTGTTCTTTGTATGACAATTTATTCAAGTTCACTGTGAAATGGAAAGTAGTGTTCTGAAATGTTAATAATTGTAATATTTTTTCTTTTAGTTTAGTGTTGAACCACCGTCAAGTTCACTTCTACACAAAGCCGGCTTTGGGCAAGGGTATGGTGGGCACCTGCCCAAGGTCCATCCTTATAAATGATAAAATAGTTTCTATTTTTATCTTTATAAAAAATAAAATGAAACAAAATAAGTTTTACTCTTTACTTCACAAAAAACAACAGAAAGAACCAATTTTGTTTGTTTTTATTCTACATGAGAGCCCTAAAATAAGTAAAAATAGAAACCTTTTTAACTTTATTGAGAGTCTATAAAATATTAAGAACCCCCCACTTCTACAGTTGAAAGAATCTTGTTGACAATATCTTCTCACTTACTAATGCGTATTGTACAGCTGAGGGTAAGATGCCTGCTGTAGACTTGAGGGTAAAATAAAAGTAAATTAGTTTTCAGAGGGTATTTTAAGTAGTTGGAGAAGGTTTTAATTTTTAAATGATGAGAATTTAATTGTTTAAACGATTATTTAGAAAAATTATTATTTATTTTAGATTATTAATTAATAAAACGATTCATTAAGGTTAGTTTTGCTAAATTTACTATTAGTTCAGTTTATTATTTATTTTAAAATTTATCTACTAAGACATTCTGCCTCGGTTTCATCTACACAAGCAGTTGAACCAGGCCATAAAGAGTTGGGATATTGCGAGTTTATGGACCTAATAAATCTTGGGTTGCCCGGGAACCGAGGAATTCCTGAATATTAGTGGTGCGGCAGCTAAGGGGCAACCTTGACAAGTGGTAGCTAGGGGGTGGGCTTCTTTGTCATGAACCTTGCATAATTATAACTTTATCTTCTTCCAAGAACCTTGGTGTAATGGGGTATTACATATGGTAGTTTTATTAGTAGAAAATAAAGCATCTATGTTAAAGCAGAGATGGTAACTTGGAAATACGGTTTTCTGCAAAAAATAAAATTAGTCAGATTTTGGTGGTACTGTACGAGGCTAACTGGTTTTCTGCAAAAATAATTAGTCAGATTTTGGTGGTACTGTACGAGGCTAACTTTGTAACCTCACTCCTCACATGTGTAGCTGCATTAATTCATCAAGAAGGGATCAATGGAATATGTCTACTGATTCAAGACACTGGCTGAATCCACATACATTATACATATAGTACCCGTTGAGATGTCAATTTTGCATGAGTCAGTGAACAGTTGAAATTTGCAAATCATTATCTCCTCATGTGATGTGTTAACAAGCAATCTTTAATACATATAGTTAACTGGTATATAAAGAAGAAGAAAAAGAAAAAGAAAGTGCCCATGAGGTATGTGCAAGAACAGTAACGAATTTGGATGTTTTGCTGGAAAAGTAGGAGAATGAGCAGTGGAAAGGAAAAGATAAAGACGAGAGATGCACTGGTGCATATAGAGAAAATGCACTAACAAAGCCACCCCATTGTTCGAGAACCCCATGAACCGTAACTTTCATGTCATGTAAAAAGACACAAGAGATGATACGTGAAAAAGAAGCCAATCCCTTCTGTGAAATGTTCTTTGGCTGACATTACCGTACGTTCCATGCATGAGTCAATCCGAAAAATGTGAGCATCTGGGCTGTACATTACACTGTTTCCCTATTTATTTTACTACAAATAGTCGCATTTACTTAGTTGAATGTAGAGGCAAATATGGAAAAAGTTGGCTGTTGTTGCGAGGGTTTGATGTTCAAGTGTGTGGAGAAGATGGAGAGTGAGATGAGTAACAGTAAGGAGAATGAAGTTGAAGACGTCGAGGAGCTCAAGAAGAGAATCTGTAACCACCCTTTGTATGGACTCTTGGTTGAGACTCATATCGACTGTTTGAAGGTTCTCACTCTTTCTCTCTTGTCTCTTGATGTATTCTTTTGAAGTCAGATACAGTAACTCTTGATGATTATTTCAAGATATGTGACTATTGAATCTAAGGCTTAAATATGATAATGCTCTCCTTAATCCTCCTAATTTTCAGTCAATTTTCTTGATGCTGTGGTGATTACGTCATAAGAGGTTTATTATTTGCATCAAACGAGGACTCTCATCCAACTTTAATCCATATGTTCCCCTTGAAATTGAAAGCTTATAGATTATGATATAAACATACAGTAGAGTAGACACAAGAACAAAAGAACCAATTTAGAAAATAAAAAAAATGTCTTTCTAATTATTAATCATCTGCATTGGTAAAATATATCAGGAGAGGAATTATAATAAGAGCAAAGGATATATAGTATAGTATATCAACTGGTGGATGAACCATAATCCTATTGTGCTGGAAACAGATTGATGATGAGGAAGCTAAGCAGCATGTTGTTATTAGCAGCGAGTCATGTTTAAGAACTCATTGCTAAGTTTGTGTTCACACGCGTACATCTTTTAAGTTGAGAGTGGTTTTTGTTTTGCCTATCGAAGGTGGGTAGCAATGGAGACTTGGAAATGAAGCAGAAGCTACCTGATCAAAGACCCTGTTCAAACTTAATCAGTCAGCCGGACTTGGACGATTTCATGGTAACCCCATCTCATTTGTTGAATTATCTCTCTTTTTTATTTATTTATTTTGGACTAGACATGCTCTGAGGAGTTCAAACATCTCGACTTAAAAACAGAAAAGAATATTTGTTTATTATTTAAAAAGAGACTGCTTTAAACTTAATAGATGAGGTGATCAAGCAGCACTTTGCTTGCTTTGTCTCTTTCACACGGAGTACTGTACGGGGTCAAACCTAGCTAACCATTTAAAGCCTTTAATCGAATCACCAAGGACTTTGAAAAAGACTAGACGCAGTTATTTCCTGCAAAGTTAGAATCAAAATCAGATTCTGTGCATGATAGTTTGTTCCCA
This sequence comes from Erythroxylum densum, assembly GCA_024678245.1. Classification (NCBI taxonomy): domain Eukaryota; kingdom Viridiplantae; phylum Streptophyta; class Magnoliopsida; order Malpighiales; family Erythroxylaceae; genus Erythroxylum; species Erythroxylum densum. The sequence continues at coordinate 30,528,846 of JANPWT010000006.1, forward strand.
AGTTCAATCAGGCAGCCCAATGACAAATTGCTGTAAAATCATGCTGGGAAAAAGCTTAACAAGTCTTTTTATATGGACTATGTATGTTGCTAAGCTAACCCCTTTTCAGCGTTATTTTCATACTAAAATTAGTGTTTCATTCACCTTTCTGTTTGTCTACAAATACTATTCCCAAAAAATTACTAGCGAATGTTGTTGGAGAAGGAAAGCAAATGCCCACCGTTGAATTGATGGATACGGCCAAAGCCAAACTGGGGAATCATTTCAAACGCTGAACATGAAATTTATACCTGAAAGTGACTTCTTCTTTTGTTTTTGTCCAATAATAGATACACATGCACTCCGAAACATATTCCTTTTCTTTTGGTAAAAATTCCATTTGTTAATTAATAATAAAAGCAAAGTTTGCAGCATCTCGAAATTAGTAGTTTCTTATTTCTTGGACAAGAAATCATGGTTTTCTATCCACCTATATAGAAAAATATGTAAGTAAAACGGAAGATTATCTTTCTACATCAATCAAACAAATGTGTCCCTATTAAAAATCACTTAGTAGTTGAGGTTTCAATTTGTGGAAGACGTGACCAAAGTTGGAGTCATATGGTTAAGTGTCAAAAATAGAAACTCTGATTGCATATAAATTGAAAGAGACTTTGGTTTGATTTTGTTTTGACCCGAATGGCAGGAAGCATATTGCATGGCACTAAGCAAGTTGAAAGAGGCAATGGAGGAACCTCAGCAAGAAACATTAGCATTTCTGAATACCATGCATTTACAGCTCAAGGATCTCACCATAACCCATTTTGAAACTCCTCAACCTTCCACTACTTCCTCTGGTGAGTAGATATAATTATAACAACATAAGATGTAGTCGTAGTAGTATTGTCATTTTATTAGAGTCCCTTGTCAGAAACAGATTTGTGTACATCAGATGTAGTAATTCCTTTATAAAGTTGCAGTTTCATGATGACGTTACCCTTCTAATCTCATATAACCTTTCAAGCTGCAACTATACCAAAATGTTTTGCCTCAAACAGCTGCTTTTTTTGGAAATGTGCAAAATGCACATGGTTCCCAAGCTACGAGGAGAAGTGCCTCAAAACTAACAAACTACTGCGTTTGATCTGGCATCATGTATGCTTATGTTCATCCACCAGCTCTAGACAGAGAATCTTAACGAAACCTGTGTAGGCGTTTTCTTTCTCAGAAGTGGAAAATGGATTCAAGAATGAAACTTAACTAGATAATGAGCTGAACCGTTGTGTGTAATTCTTGTGCATATATCATTAGAACTGAAACATAGTGATCTGTACAAAACCATTACAAGACCATTTTAATGGTCTCTACCTCAAACCGTTGTTTTCATTTAATTACTTGCAAAGTGAGCGCTGCTTGAAACTCTCACTTTGAAGTTTAAACAACATATCAAAAGAAGAAAAAGAAAAAAACTTGTCAAAATAGAGCCGAACCTTATTTATAATAGAGTTTGAGTATTTTAGTAATTTAATTAAAATTAAATTATAATTTCAATTTAAACTTTAATTAAAATTATAGTTTTTGATAATCAGATATCAATTATACCTAAATAAGATTCAATATCTCATATTGATCTTTATTTATTAAATATCTCATATTTAATCGTAAAGTTTTTCAAATTTTACAATCAAATCTAACTTAATTAAAACTTCTTTTTCCTCTTCAATTTGTTCTTTGTATTTGACCTATTAGGTTTCCAAATATATTGATAGGGATAATAGATTCTAAAATGTCACACCATTTGAGATTTTTAAAATTCAACAACTAATATTTTGTAATTTTTAGTTAAGTGACTAACCTTTTATGAACTTAACCACTTAGTTCAAAACATTAGTTATATTAGTATTTTAATAATTTGGCTGATAAAATCATTTTTATGATGGATATACAGTCAATACAGATGATTAGTTGGCAATTAATTTTCCATGTAGTTGTCTACATATCATGAACAAAAAAGTTTGAATTAGCCAAATCAACAAAATTGAGTTGTTAAGGTCATTAAAAGTTAATTATTTAATTGAAAATTTTAAATTTTTGGACACTGAATTGAAAAAATTTCAAAAGATTAAGCATTTAGAATCTATTATCCCTATGTTTACAATGGATATAAATTATAACCTTAAATTATGTTTAGGATTAAATAAATTAAACTCTTTTTGTTTATCTTTAATTCTTTAATTAAACAATTTATATCTATAAATCAAGATTGATATTTATTAATACATCACGACTACTCAATTATTTATGAATGTTAAAGTGGTTTTAGCTCATCTATATGTGCATGATTTTTTTTATAATTCAATCCTTTGATCATAGAATATTCTGATTTGACATATAACATGAAAATAATATCTACTTTATTTAAGTTCAATCATTCTCTATCATTAGTAATTGATTCAATTAATGAAATTTGGAAATTATTTTCATTGTCATTCCACCTTTGCCAAGGATTCAGAAATCAACATTAATCAAGAACAATGAAACTTTTTGTCTAATTACTTTATGGTAATGAATCTTATATTGATTACTCAACTATCTCTATATAGATTATGTTATATCTAATGACTACCGACTAAGTTATCCTTGATTAGAATAGGTCATAAGTAGTATCAAAATATAGCAATCCTTATATAAGATGCTTTGAAGACCTCAAGTCAAAGAATCACCTATACGATCATCATAATGAAAATTTTTATAAACACACTAATAATGCTCCAAATGAAATTATCATATAGGTCAATTTAGTAAACTTGTTCTCTAACAAATACTCACATATTTGTTTAAGTATTTTCATACTTTATTATATAAGATTGACTTCCTTTATAATCAAGAAACATAATATATGCTAGTATTTTACACTTTATTAATGTCTAGTATTAACAAAATAATGATTATGAACAATTTAGGGATAATATATAAATACAATATAAATCTCATAATTACTATCTCATGATAATTTTGTTTGCATTGTATATTTATGTTGTAGAATTTATCATATACATATAACTATATATAAAAATGCCTTTAAATAATTTTGTTATTAAACTACAATCAACTGATTGATTGTAGGGTAACCAATAATCTCCTACTTGTACTAAGCCAATCATTTAAGTATGTTATATCATATCACTATATGACAATCATGCCACTACTGCAGTAATAGTTTAATGAGAGAATTCTACAAGATTTTCAATGGTGAGAACTTGCTTAAATCTTATAATTTTCATCTTAATTATCATCATATTTTAAGATAATCTATCAAAATACATACTTATTGTAAGACCTTAGCTCCTTTTGTGTGCCTAATAACTCTAATGTTACATAGTACATTAATATCGAAACAATACAAGGAACTATATCAAGTTCATTAAAGAACTCTTTGTAGAATTAAGTATTTTATATCATATCACCATCTGATGATCATGCTCCTAATAGGGCAATGGTTTAGTGAGAGAATTCTACAATATTTCCTATTAGGAACACTTTTCTAAATCTTATAATTCTTGTCTCAACTATCATTATAATTAAAAAAAATATGTCAAAATATATACTTGGATCTTTGACGAGACTTTAGCTCATTTTGCATGCGTAATGGCTCTAATATTCTATAATACATTATTTTCCAAACAATGTCAGGAATTATACCGAGTTCATTAAAGAACTCCTTAATCCAAATAATCATTTCCACCAAATGAAAAATGTTGGCTTGATTATTAATTTACACTACATTGAATCCTCTCCAATCTCAAAATAATATTATTCTAAGTAAAACATACCTCAATTAGGATTCACTTCTAAAGTTAATATCCATAAAAACTTGAACTCAAACATCAACTCATACATGGAATAATGGATATCTTCAATACTTCATAAGTATCAAAGATCTAAAATACTAAACACCTTTAGTATATTGTCTATGTACTTGGAGTAGAATAGGTAAAGAACTTCCAATCTACCTCTATAGGTTTAATTCTCATAATTAAGTTGTTATTTTTTCACATCCAATAAGAGTTGTTCTTAGATAATCATATATTCAACGATTAAAAATATAAATTATTGTTCTTTATAAGCAATATATCTTTACATACTCCTACTAAAGAGGATAACTGTACTGCTACTAACCTTTATACACTACAAGGAAAATGTTAATTAGCGACGGAAAAATACTGAAGGACTTAAAACCGTTGGAAATATTGACCGAAAAAGCATTACCGTCGCCGAAATTGGTTTTGCGATAAAGTTGTTGCGACCGAAAACCATTTGGTCGCTGAATATCGTGAAATATATGTACCGACGCCTATTTCGGTCGGTAAAGGCGTCGGTGAACACGTCGGATACGCGCCCTTCACTAAACGTAAACGACGTCGTTTTAGTTTCGTTTTGATTTTAATTTAAGCTCCTTTGCTCCTTCCTCCTTCTCCTCGTGCCGGCCCTACTCTCCTTTCTCTTCCTCCTACGGTTTTCTTCCTCCTTCATCTTCCTCCAAGCACGCCGCCGCTCGCCGCTCGCCGTTGTCGCTCCTCCTCGTCGTCTCCGACAGGTTAGTAACTTCTCCTCCCTCCCCTCTTTCTCCAATATATGCATGTGAATATCCTAAAGGTTTTTTAGTTTTTATATGTAAACCTAAATTATTAATACTGTTATTAACAAATTAGTGAGCTTTTGTCCAAGTTACTAACAAATTAGTGAGCTTTAATTATCAAAAACACATAATC
>JANPWT010000006.1:30571855-30586326 GCA_024678245.1 Erythroxylum densum
CTTTGCTATACAAATAAGAATATACATAAAAAGACTACTCCTACCTTGTCAACAAAGACAAATATTTGGTATCTAGATATGTATATGTAATCAAGGATGTAAATGAGCTAACATAAAGATTAAAAATTAAATTAGACTTCTTTGTAATATTACTAGTTTTTAGAAACTCTCATGTACACTAGAATTAGCTTTAGAAACCAACTATTTCATAATTATTAAAATGAACCTTCTTTGAATATTCCACTCATGATAGTTAAACTTGTACTTTTGATACTAGTATGCTTCTAGTTTTTCAATTTAACACTATTTCTTATTTTAATTCTCTAATTCTAATTCTGATTCTCGACAGCATAATTTGTAGGATTCAAAATATTTGATCTCCTAACCGTGCTTATCATGCTTAGTTTGTTCCTTATAACTAGTCAGATAGTAACTGAAGCCTTTTAGAGGGTTTTTTTAACAACTAGCCTGAACCAAGAGAAGTTGGAAGCTAAGGGTCTAAATAACAATTGGCATGTCTATTTTGTAAAATCACCAAAGTTGTGTCTCAACCATACCATAATGTCTTTTAAATTTATATTAGGATTGTAGTTAGCAACATTATTAAGTATTGTAAAGAATTAACTCATTTACCTTAGCTTGGTTTTGTATAATGTATATAAAATTATTCAAATTAAAGAACTTGTAAAGAGGCCCTAACTCATCGTACCATAGTGATATAGTATTCCCATTTCCAACTTTACATTTAATCTCCAATTGTAGAAATTCTTTCAACATTAGGAGTTGTAAAATGGTTTTGAAGGAGTCAATTGTAGGTTTTGATATTAAGAACTTTCTTCTTATTAGATATTAGGTGTGAATCTATCACACTTATCAAAATTCTTTGTTAGTTTGGAGTATCCATATCCTCTTATTTATAATTTTTAGTTGAGCAATTCTCAAGAGCTTATGTATATCTTAAACCACTTTATTTTTGTTATTAATTTCTTTATAACATCACCAAACTAGAGGAATTTCCTCATCATCTTTTATATTTCCTTGATTAAATTCCCCCAAAAGGATCAAATGAGAGTACTATTAGACATGTAGGTTATTAACCATTGAAATAGTTAGCTGAATTGTTGCTTGAATAACTAATCCTTTTTTCAAATGTTATTAGATAATGTCTAGCAATAACTAAAAGAAGGTCTCTTAATGGTGATTACAACTCCTAAATAGGTGAAAGGAGACTCATTAATTTAAAATTTTTTCATATTAAAGATCCAACTTACTTAGTGATTGGATCTAGAATAGATGAATACATTTTTTTGTCCTAATAGATTATTGAAGATATGAAAAGAATCATTAATATTTTCACTAAACTTAAGTCTACACCACAAGTAAAAGTAGGTTATTAGAAAATGAAAAAATAAAGATCCTTAACGTTTTTCTTTTATTCTGGAATTTAAGTTGGTTGATTAGTCTTATTAACACCTTAATATCAAATGTGAATAAGTAAAGAAATAGAGGATCTCTTTATCTAAAGTCTTTAATTCCCTTAATCAAGTGAGTGGATTCACCATTAATCAATATAATATAAGAGATAGTTGAGATATATTGATTTCAGATGGCAATGGGTGGCCTATAGGTTAAGATTAAAGTGTTTTCAATGGGCCAACCCAAGTCAGTTTGAGGTCCAATTATTCTAAACAAAACAATATCATTTTACTTAGAAGAGTTGGGCCTTGGGTAGGCTTAGGTCTAGTCAACCCAAGACTAGACATAATTAAAAAAAAGACATTCTATACTTTTAATTTTCAAAATATTGACGGAGTTGGCCCATGGGTCGACCCATTTTCATCCCTAATTGATCAATCCATTTAATAAATGAAGAGGGAAAATTGAATGCCTCTAATGAGTGTATTATAAAGCTCTAATTAATATAGTAAGAAGTTTTGTTAAAATCAATCTTCACAGCACTACTCTTAAAGGAATTCTTCCTACTGTCATTTTTAAATAATTCTTAAGCTAATAATAAGTTTTCTCCAATATACATTTATTGAATAAAATCTCTTTGATCAAGAGTGATGATTGAGCCTAATACCAACTTCAATCTAGAAACTAGAAATTTAAAGATAATCTTGTACTTTATGTTGTAGCGAGATAGGCTTATACTCCTTCAACCTTGATGGATTAGGGACCTCTGGTATAAGGCTAATGTAAGACTTATTTAGCTATAACATTTTTCACTGCTAAAAATTTTGAAATTGCAATGGTGACTTAAGTTTTGATTATGCTTCCCTACTCATGGAAAAAGACATTTAATTCATCATAATTAGGGGCCTTATTAAAATGAAGGATAAAGAGAACTTTCTCAATTTTTAAATAGATGAAAGGCTTAAGGAGGAGCTTAGTGTCTACTTCTATAATCTGCTTAGGAATGAAAAAGTTATAACTTACATAAATGAAGAGTTGTTAGTGTTAGTTCCTAAAATAATATGGAAATAATCATAAGCCACTTATTTCATCTCCTGTTACTATTAGGCCATATAACCATTCTTCTTTAACAAATATCTGTAATTGTTAGCGTTTCTCCTTCAAAGGATAACTATATAAAAGTACAGAATTCCTATATTCCTTTTGAAGTCTATTTTAAAAGTGAATTATACACTTTTAGAGCTTGAATATAGTTGGATAATTCTTGGCTTTCTTAAGAATGTTTTGACAGGTCATATAGAGATTGATAAAGTTAGTCTAATTATTGAGGAGGAGTGTTTTAACTTCCTTAATGGCATGAACAATGTTGCTTTAGTTCTTTTGATTAAGTCTCTTAACTTCTTCCTTCACCATTTGTAGTTTCTTAAAGCATTTGTAGGATTGATAACCTCGTAAATGGTGGCCATACATTTGACAACTACTTCCTTAAAGTCCTCTAGCTTTTTATATACTTGTTAAACCTGAATAGGGCTTTCCTTATAAATTTCTCTATCAAGTTATAGAATTTTATAGGAAAATAGTCCGAGGTTAGATTATTACTAAAGATAGATTTACTATCAGGGAAATTAGATAACCAGAAGGAATTAACAAAGGCCTTATCTAGTTTTTTTTCTTTTTGAATTGAAATTATCTTAAATGTCATATATGTGACTTCAATCTAGCTTGCACATAATCTAAAGTCATTACAAAAGTTTCACAAGTTTATAGTACCCCCAACTTCTAATAAGAGTATGGTGTTATTAAAATCATCAATAATCATCCAAAGATTGTTAATAATGGCATGAATAGCTTTTAGATCAATCTATAATGATATTCTTTAGTAAATCAAGTTAGCAGCATACACAAAACTAAAGTAAATAAAGTCAAGATTAAGTAATAACCAAACTTCCAAGTGAATTAAATCATCAGAAGATCTAGAGTGGAAAACTCAATTTTATTAGGATTAAAAGCTTCTATTTTCTTTCATATAGTGATAAATATGATTGGTGATAATAGTTAACACTTACTCAAAAACTACAACTTCACCTAGTGATTCGTTTTTAACTTAGTATCTAACACACCTATTAGCAAAGGCTTTATCTTTTTTGAGAATTCAATAAAGAATTTTACAAGCTAAGCTTTTACAACATTATAGTGGATAAGAATATTACATAATCCAAGATCATTTTTCTACTATAAACAAGCTAGGCAGCTAGGTCATAAAGGTGCCATTTATTTCTCATACTTATAGTAATTCTGGTTTGAATGCCTTTAGAAAACATTAGTTCCCTGATCTAGTTTAATGTGTTATCTACTAGAATGCATATTTCAATAGCCAGAGCTTTACATAGTCTACTATTTCTTTCTTTACGTTAAATATATTGAAGAAATGAAAACATTTTTTTAATACAGTTCCATCCTGCTTGAGGGATTTAGCTTTACTGAATTCATATGATAGGATATTTGTCCATTTATTAGAGGGATAATATATCATCATAGTGTGATGATCTCTGATCTAGGTAGCCCTCAAGTATCTACATTAAAAGAATATACGACTTCTATTCTCTACCTTCTTATTGTAAAGAAGACCTATAGGATCAAAGTTTCCAAACCATCTATCTTTTATTCTTATTCTACTTTTGATCACCAACTAACTAATCGTTGATGTTTTTGGGTTAATAGTTTATTCTAGATTAGCTCCAACAAGAATGCTTCCTCCAAGCAAGGTTTGAAGATCTTATAATATGAGGAGTTAGTATATGATCCAGAGTTATTTGTAGCCATACAAATTTATCCTCCCTGTTTGACTAATTAAATTGAGGTAAGTAACTCATTAGGCTATTAGAGCCTCTAAAATTGTAGCAAAAAGAACCATCTTGTATAGCTGAACTAACTTCTACATTTAAAGGAATTCTAAAGGTGAGATGAACCAATTCATTCCTCTTTATTAGAGGGTAGTAATCATTCCAGTTGTTAAACTAGAACCAAGATTTTCCCCATTTCCCAGACTTTGTTTATTCCAAAGGTATATTTGATCACTCAATTTGAGCAATTTAGTAAAGCTCCACGATTGGTCCCTACTAATTTCCAACTACCAGAGACTCGAGTCTCTTAAGTTAAATTCTTTGATCCATTTAGCTAAAAGTGTTTCCTTGTCTATAATAACTCTCTGTATTCCTTTAATTAGTGGAACTTTTTACATAAGAGCCATAGGAACAATTCCAAGGCTACCTTCTTTCTTAGGAATGCATAATTATTCTTATTTGACTTCAGCTCTTTGGAATTCTCTAATTTACTGGACTATAAGAACTCTTTGATACATTTATCAAAGTCCTTTATAATTCTTTTTGGTATTATTATATGGGCATCCAGTGTACATGTTAGCTCCTGAAAGCATAATTAATAAGGGTCAGTCTCGTTGCACAAGATAAGAATATGTTTTGCTGGGAATTGATTTTAACTTTAAGCGACTCAAATAGTGGAATGCAATCAACACATTTTAGTTTGATTGTGGTGATGAGAATACCAAGATATTTTAAAGGAGAAGTTTGAAGATTTAGCCCAGCTATTTTACTAAGTTCATCCAAATTTTGTACATCTGAGGATACATATATGCTACTTTTGTTTAAATTCGCTTCCTAGGTAGAGCATCTGGAGAAAACCCTCGGTGTTTCCATAATTAATTCAATAGAGTAGGTGTCTACCCCACATAAAAGCATCAAATCATCAGTAAAAGCCAAATGGTTGATTTTTAGTTCTCTGCATTTATGATGAAAGTTAAATCTGTCACTATTATAGGTAAGAGCATATAGGAGTTTGGATAATGCATCAATTACTGAACTTAATAAATAAGGGGATGAAGGGTCCCCCTGTGTTATTCCCTTGGTATTTTTGAATGTTCTAGAGGGCACTTCATTGATAAGAGTACTAAAAATCACTATAGTTAGACATTTTTTGATCCATTACATAAATTGAAAGGGGAAACCAAATATTAGGAGGCATTGTTTAGTGAATTCACGTATAGTAACATCTAAGGCTTTAAAGAAATCAATCTTGAGGACATAACTTTTTATAGATCTTCTAGAAACATAATCCTTCATCAATTCTTGAACTAGCAACATATTATCTCCAATGACTTTTCCTAGGATAAAAGCACCTTGAGCATGGTTTATAAGTCCCTTCAAAGCTTATTTTAGTCTAATGGCAATAAGTTTGGAGAACACCTTATAGACTATGTTACAACAAGAAATTGGTCTACAATCCAACATTGAAGAATATCTTCTAGTTTATCTTGAGTGTGTTCAACCCCATTCATATCTTGAAGCATTAAAATTTTTATTTCTATTTCATCTAGCTAGGATTGAAGAGTGGAATTGTGTTAGCGTCACCTTCCCTGAGCCAATTTACTATAGCTTTCTGCTTGAGAGTTGAGCTATGTAACATGAGAGCATCATCTTATTACTTCATCCTTTATGCCTCTAGAGATCTTAAAGTAATCAAGGTGCTTATAACAATTTTCCTATGCAATCTTCATATTATGTTTTATTTCAATAAGGTTTATGTTGTTTTGTTTGGCAAATTCCTTAATTGCAAGTTTGACATTTTGAAGTTTCCTCATGATTTAGAAAGAATTATAGCCTTCCACTTTATGTGCCCAATATTTTCATATCATCTCTTTAAATCCCTTTTGTTTTTTTTAGTCCAGTATTGAATTTGAAAGGGGTTTTACTTAGTTTGTATTGGTATAGCCTCAATACTTTAGTCCTTAAATGATAAAAATAAATTGTCTCCAAAGTGAGTATATGAGCTAGGAAATGAATAAGCCACAGTTGGATAACCATAAACCTATCTAACTTTTTCTAATGAATAAGTCCCCTTGTTGCTTATTTGATTAGGTGAATAATGAACTACATACCAAAAATCCACTGAACCTATATATTGTGTGACTTCTGTAAGCTCTTTGTATGATCATCTATGTTTAGTTATATAATCATCAGCCTCTAAAGGAGATAGTATGCAATTAAAATCCCCTATCATTATTCAAGGTCTAGTTATACTAGCACTGATGATTTTAACATCCTCCATAGGCTAGCTCTTTGGAATATAAAGTTAGTTGTATAAATAATATGCATATCAAAATAGGCATTGGTACCTTTGAGATGACAATTTATATGTATAAATTGATCACATTCCTTAATTGTTTTAATTAACACTTTGTCTGAATTATAAGCATAAATAATCCTTCCATTTTAATGATATGTATGGTTCGAGTGGATCTTCCATTCAATGCCCAAAAAGCTAAGACACTTCTATAGTTAAGGCATCTTTATTTTAGTTTCAAGCAAGCCCATAATTAGGGGCTTCCTCTCCAAAAAAACCTCTCTTACAAACTATTTTTTAAAAGGTTCTTTTAACCCTCTTATATTCCAAATTAAGACTATAATGAGATCAGATAATAGGTTGTGACCTATTAGTCTATTTTCCATTTTTTCCTGCCAAATCTTCTTCTGTTAATAATGGATGCTTCCAATTCCACTTCTTTTTTATTCTTAATTAGTTTGGTATCCTCATCATTAAAGATAGTAGAGGTACTTTTCTAGGTGCTATTTATGAGTTGGGCTTAATAAGATTGTCTATAGCAAGACTAAGGGGAATGATTATTTTTACTAGATTAGGATTCTTAATTTCCTTCTCAAGCATTTGCCTTAGAGTTATTATAAGCACCTAATTTAGATTGTTTAAGGAAGTAGAGCTAGAGGGGTTATCAAGTCCCATTAACACAATATAGCTACTAGTGTTGAAGGTTTTATCCATCAGCTTCCATATTTTGCTATAGTTCTTTAGCTTTTAAGTGTAAGAAATGGCAATCTCTACTATTGTAAGATCCCCTTCTTCTCCTAAATTTATAACTGGAATGGATTTTAGCATCTCTGCATCCTTTTTACTTTAATATATAGCTTGGTATAATATTTTCTCTCTATACGTGTAGTTTAAGTGTCAATATACCTTAGCTTGCCTACGAAGCTTACTAGGGAGCTAAACCTTTCAACAGCTCATAATTCAAGTGTCATATTGTGGAAGTTCACCTATATTGGTACACTATTGATGTTTCCTTTGTCTAGTTCACCTCCTAGCCTTTATTTTTAAAAAAATAGGTTGTCTCCCTATATGCCAAGGACCTTGCTCAATAGCTCATTAAGACAATTATCATTGTTAAACTTGAATATGAATATATCATCCTTATTAAGCATTGTCCTCTCTAGTCCCTTCTTGCTCCATCTATCAATAAACCATATTTTCACTAGTGGAAACGCTAGTCTTTTGCTTTAGAAAAAAAAACCAACTAATGATGAGGATCATACTAATGCACTTGCTTTGATCAGAACTATAGGTGGCATTAAAACACCATCACCATTACTCCTTCATAGTGCTTAATTTTGCATTTAGTCTATTAAGCTACTATTTTATCTTTCTAATTACCTACTATTTTATCTTTCTAATACTAGTGTTTGGAGATAAAGTGTTACTCATGTTTAGTACTGCTTAGGGGTCGTAAACTAACTCAGTAAACTCCTCCAAACTTAGATCTTCACCACTTGCCCTGAAGTGTTTAAGTCCCTCAAGTGAAGATAGTTTCATTATCATCCTAGTTTGGTTGCGATTGGAGCTCAGACCCATTAGGTAGTCCTAATGTGGCAAGGTACGTACATGTTGCAGATGGTAACTTGTCAAAAAAGGAAAGGTTCAGGGGCAAGTCTATAAATTTCTTAGTAAGAGGTTGGAGCATTGATAACAACAACCTTAACTAGAGAAACTTGGAAATATTGTCTTAACAAAGGCTTTATTGACAGAAGGTAATCATATTAGACCTATTTTTTAAAAGATATTAAACCCACGTACATTCGAATTTAGGATAGATACCAAAAGGTTAATAAGCCTTCATCCTTAGCTTTTATGCTTAATCTCCTCCTTGCCACAACTTTGATTCCCTCCCTTAACTTAACTGATTCATTGATGTCCTTGTTCCTCAATGTTTTATGTTTGCCTCCTTAGGTCCTTATAAAGATATTGACTATTTTTCTCTAATGAACTTTGTCTAACTACTTTACTTCCCTATTGCCTAGCATTAGAATTGCTTTAAAAGATTTCATCTGATCATAGGAGATAGAGTCTACATATGATCTTGTTGAATTACCCTAAAGTCCCTCATTTCTTTAAGTGCTATTGGTTTTAAATGCTAGAAGACACAAGAGATTTTACCTTACATATATGACTAGAGGCACATTTTTCTAATACAAATTCCTTAATTAGAGCTTTTAATCACATCAATTTATAATAGTCTCTTAAAAAAACTTACTAGACTATATTTCTTTCGTTGGCATAGGGATGGCTTCTAATGGTATGTAATAAATACAAAATCTTCATTCATATTATCCTTCTTATTTAATATGTTTGATATGTATTATACCAGGTAAATCCTTACTTATTTCTGTCTCTACGCACATTTTTACATATAAAGTTTTTTTAATGAAAGTTGAAGCTTTTACTTTATATTATGGTTTACCTATGTCATAGCTAAATAATGTAGTATCCTTTTTGACAAATATTTTAGAAGAATACTATACATTGATCCAGATAGTGGCATATTTTATCCATAACTTCTCCACTTGCACATTAGGTTTTCACTTGAAGGAAAACATATTTGTTGTTGACATGTCAAGGTGCAGCCTTAAGTATTCTTCTTATTTTATCTTTCAAAATCAAATTTAAAAATAAAGAGGTTCTCTTTATTGATGAATACTTCTAGCAACTCTGTTATTATCTTATGATGTTAAGTCTAAAAATTCATAACTAGTGTGCTTGTATTTTATCCCAAAAAAACTAATTAAGAAGGCTACTCATTTAGAAGCTTCCTCTTTTAAAACTCCTAATAAAGGTGAGAATATGTTTCTATCATTTGACTTTTAGGGAAAGATAAAATATTCTATCATGTGACAAGGAGTATTTAACTACTTTGCACAAAGTAGGTTTTGAGGGTTATAAGGAAAGTTAAGTTAGAGGAAAGTTGGACTAAGGAGGTAGAAGGAAGAGGATAAGGAGTACATTAGTTAGAATTAGTGGCGATTTGATAGGAGAAGGCAAGAGGGGGTGGGGTTTAAGTGGTTGTAAATGGAGGGATATTAGAGAGCTTACTTCAAGAGTAGGGGGATTTTGAGGCATTAGATAGGTTGGAAAAGGATTTTGAGATGTTCAAAAGAACTTGATTAAAGCACAATTAGATGAGAGAACACATGATAAGAAAATGAAACCAAACAAAGTTAGTTAAAGAGCTAATAAAAGAAAAGGTAAGGAGAATATGGGAAGAAGCAACAATCGTAAAACAATAAATTGACCAAATTTTAAAGGGAGAATGTGATCAGATGACAGAATGATTTGACATATAGCTTATTATGTATTAAAATTATTACCTAAATTGTACCTGTATTAGAAAGGCATTGATTTCTTAAATAACCAATCCATTTTTAAATTGTTATCAAATAATATCTATCAATATCTAAAAGATGGTCTCTTAATGGTGATTACTACTCTTAAATAGGTAAAAGAAGGCTTATTAATTTGAGGATTTGTCATATTGGAGAGCCAGCTTACTTAGTGATTGGATCTAGAATAGATAAATAATTTTTTTATCGTTATTAATGGAAAGACATAAGAGAATATTGATGATATACAGAGAATTCATTAACATGTTGAATGAATTTAAGTCTACATTATAAGTAGAAGTAGGTTATTAGAAAATCAATATATGAAGATCCTCAAATTTTTAATTACATTGTGGAACTTGAAATTTTCATCAAGACTTATATTATGGATTATTAGCATTATTAACACCTTAATACATAATGTAAATAAGTAAGGGGATAAAAGATCTCCTTATATCAAATCTTTAGCTCCCTTAATCAAGTGAGTGGGTTCACTATTAATCAATATACTATAAGAGATTGTCGACATACATTGATCAATCCATTTAATGGATGGAAAGGGAAAACCAAATGCCTCTAATTGGTGTAGCACAAAGCTCAAGTTAATAGAAACAAAATTTTTTGTTAAAATCAATCTTTATAGCACTACTCTTGAAGGAATGCTTTCTATTGTAAATTTTTTAATAACTCTTAAGTTAATAATAAGTATTCTTTAATATCCCTCTATTGAGTAAAATCAGTTTTAAGATTAATGATTAAACTTACTACCAACTTCAGTCTAGAAGCTAGACATTTAGAGATAATCTTGTCCATTGCACTGTAATAGGAGATAGGCCTATAATCCTTCAAATTTTATATATTAGGGATCTTTGGTATGAGGATAAATTACATAAATATGTTTAGTGGAACCTATCCATTCAATGACATACACACCCCAAATCAACTAACTTTGGTTTTATCATGTAAGAACAACACAAAAACACATCCAATTTAGCCAAAAACATCACATTTACTTATGGAATACTTCTATTATCAATTCCTCTCACATCACATTCATAAATCCAAGCAAGCATATCAAAATTTCTATACATATTTCACGTCTAAGTATGTACGTCCATGTCAAAGCGAACAAATTATCCATTTACCCTTGTCATGTCAAAGCGAACAAATTATCCACTTACCCTTGTCTTTTACATTAAGTACCATTATATCTCTTACTATACTTAGATGCACTCAATTCATTATGTTCACTTCTTAATACAACCTAGACATGTTATAATATTTCCAGGGTGTATGTTGGGGTGTTATAGCTTTCCTCACAAATTTTCCTATTAAGTTGTAGATTTCCATAGGAGAATGGTCTGAGGTTAGATTATTGATAAAGCTAGATTTACTATTAGGGAACTCAGATGCCATATCTAGTTTTTTTTCTTTTCTTTTGTAATAAACCATTCATCAATTTGTCTATTATTTTAAACAAAAATTACTCTTGAATCTTATATATGTGACTTCAATCTAGCTTGAACATGATGTGAAGTCATCACAAAAGTGTTTTATGTTAGTATTACCCTCAACTTTGAATAAGAGTATGGTGGTATTAAAATCTCCAATGATCATCTAAAGAGCATGAATAGTGGCATGAATAGCTTTCAGATCATTCATTAATGGTATTCTTTTAAAAACCAAGTTAGCAATATACACAAAAGAAAAGTCAGTGAAATTAGGATTAAGTAATAACCAAAACTCCAAGTGAATGAATTCATCGGAAGATCTAAAGTGAATAGTTTTAATTTTATTAGGATCAAAAATTATATTGTTCTTTCATTAGAGTGACAAAGATGATTGTTGATAATAGTTTAATACTCACAAAAAATTGTAAATTCTTGCAATGATCTGCTTTTAACTTGGTCTCTAACACACTTATTAGTAAATTCTTTATTAACAAAAGGTAATCATATAACACTTATTAGTTTTAAGGATATTAAGCACTCTTACATTCTAAGTTAGGATAAACATCAAAAGGAAGTTTGAGGGGTTGATGAACCTTTAGCCTTAGCTTTTTTGCTTAATCTCCACCTTGCCATAACTTTGAATTCCTCCCCTACCTTAACTGATTCATTGATTTCTTTGTCCCTTAATGTTGGTGTGTTTACCTCTTTAAGGTCCTTAGAAAGATAATGACTATTTTTCTCTAATGAGCTTACCTGACCTTCCCTACTTCCCTATTGCTTAACATTGGAATTACTTTAGAAGATTTGTTTTGATCATAAGATATAGTCTCTACATATTATCTTGTTGAATCACTCTAAAATTTCTCATTTCTTTAAGTGTTATTGGCTTCAAATGCTAGAAGTCACAAGAGATTTTAACTTGCATTTATGACAATAGGCACACTTTTCTAACATAAATTCCTCAATAAAAGCTTTTAGCCATATTAATTCACGATAGTGTAACACCCCACTCCCGCGCGACCCAAACCCGACATCGACGGTGATATCCGAGTCCGTGCCCCGCGAGGGTGGTGTGCTAAAGCACTTATTCAGTAGTCGGTACATTTTTTTATCTAACAATATAAGCGGAAATCAATGCCCAAGTTGGGTCCTCATTGAATCATATACAATTCCATTATACATAATTTCCAACAGTCATTTGGGCCTATTTATCGAATACAAATATACACTTCATTACATAAGTAAAGACACGCTATGCAGACGCGAACTAATCCCGACTCTGATCCTTCATTTGAATCCTGTAAATATACTCCCGTTGGCTTAACGGGGTATTCTTCTGATCCTAAAAAATAATTGCAAATTTTGGGTGAGTTTTGCGAACTCAATGAGTGACCATCATCAATGGCTCACCCAATCACATAACACATAATTCACATTTGCATCATTTCACATTTCATATTCAATACAATTTAATCATTCATATTATGCATATGCAGTGCACATAAGACCCACTTTTCATTTATTACTTTGTTGTGACCGAGTGCCTAAACTGTCCTCATTACTAACTATCCCTTATCCGATGGAGATACAGGGCTCATTTTACATAGTGAGTCTTAGTCTCTTAATCACTTTCTGAGCTCGAGGCTCTTTTCACACTTTGAGATTTAAGCTCTGATTGGTGGCTACTCTGGTCTCAACTCCCATTATCTGATCATTCATTCATATATGGAATACATCTCACATTTTCAATCAATCATATTGTGAAACATTTAGTTTGTCACATTCACATGCAAGTAGCACTTCGGTATCTCATCCGCATTTCATAATCAACGGGCCTTCTATTCGAAATTCAACATAATCAATCACATTCACATAAGCATCCAATAGTCAATCAATACAAAAATTCAAACAAAACAAACAATAAAATGAGACCATATAGGTCTACTCACTTCTATAAAAGTGTTCCTCTATGTCTTATGTGTCCATTGACATCAAAATCACTCAATTTGGTTTAGTAATTTGGAAGATATGCCTCAAACATTTTCGGACTACTCTTATCCAAAAACGGTATACTATGCACAACTTCCATCCAGAAATTAAACATCTTAGAGAATGAATCACAATTATATTTCTTCATATTATTTTTATCCCTATTTCTCTATTTTAATTTAAATAAAAAATAATCTAATTTAGAAGACTACATAACAAGTTATGCCTAAAATACTGAAGCATGTCTAGTGAAAATACTTCAGTTATCATTTTCCAGAACTCCTTATCAATTCCATCCCAAATTCATCAATCAATCTCTCAAAAATGATTTCATATGGTTATAATTTTTGTTAAAGATGAAGAGCAATGTGTTACAAGTCCAATGGTTTAAGTCTCATGTCATTTGGAGGTCGGGAGAGGAAGTTATGACCAAAAGATCAAAGGATGTTCACGTTGGTCAACTTTCATTGCACCTTCACTATGCACGATCGTGTTTGTGCACGATCATGAAATTCCAATTGGTCCTCAATTGTCTTTGCACAATCTTGAGATCCCTTGTGACCCATAAAAGTCATGATCGTGCTCCATAAAAGTCAAGATCATGCTTGTGCACGATTGTGCACTCCCCTCTTTTTCAAACTTCATTCTAGCTCTTCTGAAAACAGACCTTCAGGTCCATGTTTCATAGAACTTTTGACAATGAAAATGAAAGATTTAGGAAAAACACTCTTCTACAAAATTGTTCCTTTATTTCTTAAGTTTTTAATGAAGCTTTCCATTCATTTGGATCAATATTATACAAGTTACGCAAAAAAACACTACAAACTCTTCCAAACCATGTTAGAATCCAAAAACTCAACTTTGAAACTCTTAGAGATAGAATTCAATTTCTATTCCTTCATGAAAAATATAGCCATAGTCTTTAGTTTAATACGAACTTAAAATCATCCCATTTGGATGTCTATAGACCAAGATATGGCTAAAATACAGATGCATGTTCAGTGGAAACACTACATCTATACATGTCCAGCACAATTCAACAATATTCATCTCTAACTCTAAATCATCTCTACATCAATTTATGAATCATTCATCA
>JANPWT010000006.1:30631750-30660002 GCA_024678245.1 Erythroxylum densum
TCTTCCTACAGGGACTGGCTGAACCCAGAGCTCTTCAAGTAAAGCCGAGACTGGACTCTGAATTGTGACCATCTGTTCCTCTGGTAGTAGCCGGGTGACGTTGATTCTTGGTAGTCATTCAGGGAAACATAGCTGAAATTGAATGACTTGCATTGGTGGTTACCTTTGAGGCTTTCCATTAATTTGAAAGTTACTGAATTCGCATATTAGTTGAATGTTGACCTTTGATTAATATTTAATTCTTACCGGGTAGGAACTTATTTTCTTCTTAATTGATTGAAGCCCTTGTATTGTGTGAAATAACGCTCCAGCGTTACCAGTTAGTGCCGAGTTATTTGACTTATATTGGTCAGTTTTTCTCTTTCATAAGGCAGCTGTCTAATTAAATCTAGAAAGCATCTCTTAGGTTATCCGATAGTTATGATTAATTAACGAGCTCTTCTTAATTAATTATGACCTAAGGAAAAATCGAGATTAACAAAACTTGTTGTTAATCTACGGTCAATAGTTTGAAGAGAGATGTGAAGATAACAATTTAATGAAATATGTTTAATTGGATTTATGATTATTGAAAATTCACATCTGGAGTTTTTTTTTTTATGTTCGATTATTTGACCATTAGAAGCCTAGCAACCAACATGGATTCATCAAGGAACAGTGAAGAACACGGATCAGTGGTCTACAGAAGGTGATATCAAATGAGCAAGGCAGAAAGAGTTGATGAATTTGGGTGTCTTGTGAGAATCGGGGAATGATAAGAGACTTAAACAATGGAATGTCATTATCCCAGTGAATGAAATGGAGCTAGAATCTAGCTCGGATGTTAGTAACAAAATTGATGTTTTGAAGCCATTTTAGGTGAAATCAACAGCGTGCATCGACTGCAAAAAGAGCTTGTGCCGCTGGAGGCATTAATAGCAGGTGGAGAACGTGCATAACCATAACGAAGAGACTAGGAAACTAAACGAACTGTTAAATACCATATTTGGCTTTATGAATGTGCTTTAAATGCAGAAGCTCCTGGAATTCAATTGTTCAAATCTCCTCCAGAGAACCACACGAGCAGTACCTTTTATGGCTACAGAACCCTACTCAAAGCTCATAAGAATCTAAAGTTGAATCAATGGTCCATCCCCACCGTTCAGTCCAGAAATATAAACCATACGAACCATTGCACCTTCTCAACTACTAATTCAGAGATATTACCAAAGCATACATAGAGCATCTTTTCAACGGGGGCCATCTTGAGCGTGATTGATGCAACAATTTCCTACTCAACACTTGAACAGTTTCATGCTTTGGACATAATCTACAGCTTTCCCCTATAAAAATTCTACACAAGAATGTCTAGTAACTTGCTGCTTGATGTAGCAGAATGAAAAATACACGTACTAATTTGCAGATAGAGTGGGAAGAATTTATCAGCAAACATGGACTAGAAGCTAAAATGATTACTAGGATATCTTTCTACGAACAATCTCTATACAAAAACCCCGTATCCAACAATTTAAATTGATTCCACAAAGGAAAACCACCGGTTACTTATTCCACAGTGCTCTTCCTTACAATATCTCTCATCTGGGTCCTCATGTAACTCAACGACCAGAGACAAATAATGAGTTTGCAGCTATTTGGTTCCCTTCGGCTTGAACTCTTCTCACCTTTGCTTTGTCAACACGTGCTCGCCTAAAAGCTTCTTGGATATGTCGGTCATGATCTTTTAGCATCTGATCCATGTTCCCAGATGGCACAAGCAACGGACCAGAATAATGAATTTTGTGGCCTTTTGACCCGTATCCAATCTAGAAGGAAAAGGTCAGATGAAATATTAATGAACCAATCGTAAATTTCGGTTGAGAAGTAAAACTTCAAACGCGCACACACACACACACACAGACTTAAACATTGTCAAAACAAACATGTAAGAGCCAGTCCAAACCAAAAACCAGATATACACTTGCATTGAAACAAAAGTCACTGAGAATTAGGAAAAATGGAGGAAACGAAAATAGCATTTAGGTTAGCAGAATATCATCCATGCTTCCAATCCAGATTATGTACTTCCAAACTATTGTAGGAATGAAATGATAAAAAGGACTGTCAAGTATTACTGAAACTACTTACAACAACAGGATCTTTACTGGTATTTCTTCCATCTTCCTTTTGGTAAGACCCTGAAACACCCTGCAAATGATGCTTTTGATCTGGCAAAATGGAAGATTCTGAAGCTTCCTTGAATGATCCAGGAAACCTAGCCATCAATTTTGGCACTTCGGGTTGAGATGTGCAAGTGTGGTCTCTGCGATCTTCTGATAATAAACTCCTCCTTGCTGCCACTATTCCAGACATTGTAGATATGTCAGCTCCAGTAGAAATTTTCGGAGCATCATCTGAGTTTCTACTAGCCTTTGCCCATGCAGCACGATGAGCCAAGGGGCCAGAATGGGATGCTCTTTTATGCTGATGACCCTGGCTATCTAGATTCAATTCGGTGATTTGTGATGGTCTAGGTGGATCAATAGGAAATCCAGAAGCAACTTCTTCTGGATGAGGATTAAACTTCTCACTTCGGCTCTTAGAATTTGACTGAACTTGTCTTTTCTGAAATGAGAAAATTAGATAAAAACACAGGAAAATCATATTTAAAGTGAATTTACAGAAGTATTCGATAAAAATAACAGAAACTTGATTACATATTTATATCACTATCACATAGGGCTTCTGCAACTCAGAAAAAGAAAGATCCAGGATGTCATAGCTTATGGCCTGATGTATCATAGTGAGAGAGAAGCAAGGATATGTTTTATTTCACTTAATTGATCAATGCTAGAGTTTAGAGGAATGTATTGTGGGAACTGAATCGCTCGCATCTCACCTACCTTACCCCATACTCAACACACATTCATAAAACTGATAGGTAAATCAATCAAAACGAACAGGTATGGTAGTGAAGATCATTATGCGTGGTTCAGTCATTGCTAGTACATTACAAGAGTGCATTATGTTACAAGGAAAATGCTGTACTAGCGTACCAGAATTGATATTCTTGGTTACCTAAAAGATTTTAGTGTTGGAAATGAGCTTTTACAAAGCAAAATACTCATGTACTGATCAGACTGTTCTTGGCAATGCGCATGTTGTGTGTAAGTCCGCGAGGAGAAAGACAGACAGGTATATTGATTGTTAAGAGAAAGTTACCTGCATTGATAAGACTAATTCAGCATTAGCATCAGGGGCAGGGACAGCCCGAGATTCTCTTGTTAATCTTCTATCTATGTCAGGCCTTTGTCCTTTGCTAACTGCAGCTCCTTGTCTGTAGTGCAAACAGAATCAGAAAAATGGCATCGACCTTAGAAACCATACTTTTTCAGTGCCAAACATGCAAAATATCAGAATGCTAGAAAATCAAGCATCCAATATGAGCAAGTATGAGCCATCAAAGCATTAAGAAACTCCAAACAGACCAACTCCATTATCAGCCGATCAATTTGCATTTCTGCATTTACCACACCTATAAATTCGGCTGTTAAAGCAGGATTTTGCAATAGAAATGTAGGGTAGGCAATTCGCAATTCTATAAGGTTTCATTAATACAACTAATAAGCCAGAAAACAATATCACTCAAAAAAGATAATAGCAAACTCATGGCTCTCAAATGAGGAACTTCAGATTGTAAAAGTGAAATCATATGCTACCATGTTAGAAGAAATGATAAATTTATACTTCATTTATTAAATCTTGTACAACATTCACCTTCTAGCTTCCTCATCTCGCATTTTGGCATCAAACTCTTTGCTGGGAGGATACTTTGGCAAACTTGAAGGATCACAAGGAAGTGGTTTGGATAAAAGGAACTGAAACAACAAACCAAAGCAAGTTAGATATTCATCAAAAGTACAATAATATGGGGAAATGAAGCAAACAGAATCAGTATAAAAAGTGGAAACCGCAAATGGCCGTACTAATAATATTGCTGCTGATATCTAGTGTAGCCCAAAATAGACAACTCAATAAAGGCCACAGTACACAATCTTCAGAGAAGAGTAATGACCACCTTAAAGATATACAACCTAAAAACAGATCAGAAAACTTTTTGTTGACTATAGACCTTTACAGACTCATGTGCCAGAGAAAAATTTTACAGAAACCTCAACTCAATTCCCTTGAGAACAAAGTAAAAGCCACATTGGCAATGAAAATCATTGGATGAAGATTCAAACAGCACATAATAAACGCTGTTCTAGCATCTTTTCAAGGATTCATTAAAAATATCTGTCATCAGGAATATTGTGAATAGATTGTAATCCAATGTACGCTAATATCATCATCTTCCGCCATCAATTATCACAGAAGCAAGTTACAGGCAGAAAAGCAGTCATTTAAATGCATTCAAACATATGAAGACATGTAAGAACCTCACTTTACAACCATAAGCCTGGTCGTTGTGACAAGCTAGGCATTTGGAATTTCACATCCTGATGAAATATGGATTGCAACAATACCAGACCGAAACAATGATACTAACAAAAAGCTCAACGAACTAGTGGCTAAGATCTGATAAAAACTAAAAAAGCCAAGAATAATAAGCAAAAGAAAAACGCAATTTACAGAAAGTAGACTCAATGGAAAAGGCAGTACCTAGTTCTAAAAGTTAACAAATACAATAACCTGAAAATATCAAGCTGCAGAGTTAACTAATAGTGGACAGGCAACATTTCAGTGGCAGCAAAAGCCTAAGAGAACATCAAAAGTTGAACAAGGACAAAAGCTTAAGAGAATCAAGCTGCGGAATTAACTAATGCGTGTACAGGAAAAAATTGAACAAGGACAACGGTAAGACCAACCAACAAAGTTAGATTTGTAAATATGATAAAACAATTTGGGCAGAAAAAGAATAACCCATGATTTTACATAACTAAAGCTGAAAGGGCAATGCTGAAGAAAATAAAAGGAATAATTATGGGATGTGAAAGTATGTGAGAAAATCAGTACTGACTGAACAATTGCCCAAAGAATATCAGACAAGAACTCACCACCATCCGATATAAATGAAAGGGAACTAGGCAAGTAGCATGGTAAACTAAGTTCATCTATAATTTGTACCTCACTCATAAGGGCAGAAGAAGCAGTTCCACGATCTGCAGGATCGATGGAGAGTAGTGTCTCCATAAGTGCTAAAGCTGGTGCAGGGAATTCCTTAAATGTTTCAGCAACACAGCGTCTATAAGGTTGTTGAGGCTTAAAGATGGTAGCATGAGGCAACTTTGATTTCCTCCAATAGTCCTCAGATGGTGAGCCACAAAGTTTGAATATTTTATGCAATTGTTCTACCTACAAAGGGAGCAACATGACTATTTATAACAACAAAATGGAACCAGACTAATTTCAGATGAAAATCTGAAACATAGCCAAGGACAGAAACTAACACCACATGATATAATTTTCAAAGTCAGTCTTCCAAAACTTTTATTCTGCTAGGCATCTTTCTTGGTCGAAACTGTTTGACTACATGTCATCATCATGCCATCTTTCGTGAAGGACTGGGTATTACCTAAAAGGCCTTCTTTCAAGTCATTACGACTACAAGTTTCACAAGCTTCACTAATAATTATATCCTATAATGAACATGCATGCACCAATGTTCCTTAGCAGCAAGAAGCATTCCTTGATTTTTACCAAGGTGTACTATAACATTTCTTGTTGCTAAGGAAAAAAGCTAAAATTACTAAAGAGGTCGGCCAGAGATGGGGAATTTCGATCAATTAGCATGTACAGATACCTTGCAAGTAAAAGGATGGGAAGCTCCTGCTATTTGTATTTTTTGATTGTCCATGCTAAATAAGATGAATAAATCAGTCACTCCTTGTACATTTTAAGGCTTTGCCTTCTTTTGCCATATAATTCTTTAATTTCCCCAAAAAAAAAAAATGCATGCACCAATGAGAACTTAAACAAGGATGATGCTAAGTTATCAAGAATTTCATTTTACTTTTCTTGGTATGATAGCAAAAGGTACCAATACCTACACATTTTCTTCTTCTATTTTCTCCACTTGCGAATGGCCATGAGTTCAAGCAACAAAGAACATGGCGTAATCAGTTCTACATTACTTTTTTGTTTTCAATCATTTTTAATGTTAACCTAATGGTTAGGGACTTGGGAAATAAACAGCCCTTTTTGCAAGCAGAACTGTAAACAGTAACAATGATGTTCAAGAAACAACCAAGCTAAACCAAATAAAGTACTTAGAAACAATAACATTATATACTACTACACTAGACATGTCACTCAATCTGCTCTTTCTACCCCAGAAGCATTTATAATTTGTCCAAACTACAAAACAATGCCTTCAGAAAGAGAGATCTTTTATTAGTAATGTCAGTTCACCAATTCAAGATTGGAAGGGCACGCACTACAAGGCTCAACACTCAGAAAATTGCAGTTGAAACAAACAAGTTAATAGCATGCACTATCTTTTACATGTAAGCAGCACCAATTGCTATACTCAGACAAAGTTTGCACCTCACAACGAGCCATAAATGGTGGAAATTGTTGTGAATAACAATTAGTACTATATAATGAACAGACTGTCTCATAGCAAATAATGTATTTTGTTTACAAAAGAAGGACACCTCAGTTCTTCCAGGCATAATAGGCTTCCCAGCGTAGAGTTCAGCAAGTATGCATCCAGTACTCCATAAATCAACAGCAGGCCCATAGTAGATGGCTCCTAGAAGAAGCTCCGGAGGACGGTACCAAAGGGTCACGACGCGGCTTGTCAATTGCTGAGTATGGGTTGGATCATAAAAACTTGCTAGACCAAAATCTGCAATTTTCAAGATTCCATTGTTGTCAATCAACAAGTTAGATCCCTTTATATCACGGTGTAAAACACCACGGCTATGGCAATGCTCAAGTCCCAACAGAAGTTGTTGCATGTAACATTTGACCTGCCAGGAAATACAATATAGACAATAAAGAAATGTTTTAAGTAAAAAAGCATGAAAAGTGCATGATATGTACTGATACCAAACAATAAGTGCTTCTTAAATGTCATTTTTCCACACAAAACATTTTTAATGAAGAAAATGTAAATATCGTTTGGTGCTATTCATATGGAACATAATTGGACAGTTAAAAGCTAACGGCCAAGTAACCAAATCCAAAACAGTTTCAAGTTGCGCATATACCTGTGGTTCTGTAAACTTTAAACCAGGATTTGAGGCAAGCCCAGCCAAATCATGCTCCATGTACTCAAAGACAAGGTACAAGCTACAAGACATCCTTGATGTGACTAAACCTTCTAGTTTTATTACATTAGGGTGGTCAAGCCTGCGCAAAATATGAATTTCTCTAGCCATGAAGCGCACACTTTCTGGTTCCAAGTTATCAAACCTTACCTTCTTTAAAGCAACAATCTTCTTTTGATCAAGGTCACGAGCCCTATACACATTACTATAGGTTCCTTGACCAATCTGCAATCAAAGGAAGGAAGCTTGTCAAGGGGTGAACTGAAAGTAGACCAATATGTAACGTTCAATTCAATAAGTATAGCCAGTGAAGAAAAAAAGAAAATTGTATGAACTCAGTTTTTGACACAAGTGCCTGTTCACAGAGTGGGTAAAACACCTAGTGGTTCAGCAATATAGAGAAAGACGGCTCATGTATCATTTGTCTTCAAGAAAAAATTATATGTTAATTAACATAAGATATGCCAAATTTTATGAGTTAAATTATCCTAGTCAAAACAAGGAAAAATATTTCCTTCCAAAATAAAAATGCTCTGAAGGTCTAGCACAGTAAAATCTCAGGCACATGTAAGCAAAACAGGTAGTAAATAGAATCAGGAAATACCAGAAATAAAGATCATATCAGGCATTTTGATATTGCAATTTCAATGCATAATTTTGGAAACCGATAATCTTGATTTCATTAGAACTAAAGATGAACTATATCACTGGTTATATACCAAAAGAAAAGAATAAAACCACAAGAGAAAAGGACACAGAAGCTACAGAGTACATTTTGAAACCTTAAACATCATTTCTTGTTTAACCAATTCTCTGAAAATTAAATATTTGTCTCTACAAGATATAAAATGAATCGTTCCATTCCTTCTTCTGGGACGTCCTTCCTTCACTAAAACAAAGCTCTGGAAGAATTATTTAGGACTCATTAAATTTAAAACTAATGTTTGCTCTCATGTTCATGCTAAAGACAGACTAGCCAAGTAGATAGTGATGTGAGGCATGTACCGTGTCAACATGGAACTCTCATTTAGATCCTAACTGATATAGTCAGGTGTAAAAAGGCCATATACAGATATATATGTGCACATATGACCAGTAATCAATAAATGTTTAAAAATTAAATCAACAGCAGTTGTTAGCTATGCAATGACAAAGCATGATAAAATAAAATGCCAGTTTGCAGGGCAAGTATTATTTACAAGGGACCCAAGTTAATTTCACAAGAAAATCAAGACAAAGCATACTTTATCCAATTTCTCAAAAGAATCAGCACGTCGTGGGACCCATCCTTTAATTGCTTCTCCAGCCACTGTAGCCAGCCAGGAAGGCCACCCCGCTGCAACCTGCTCCCCTTGGGTGGCTTTTGGTACACTGCCTATTCCCGGATGTGAAGTAGGAACGGAGTCCATATGTTCCCTCCTCCTATCCATATATTCAACTCCAGGCAATCTAGCTGATCCATTTGGTGGCTTATCAATTAACACTGTCCTCGCATCATTGTTGTCATATCGATCCTTAGCCCTATATACTTCTTCCCTCCGTGAAGAGGTGGTCCTTGAAGCCCTCAAGTCGGAAACGGCCTTGGCAGATAGTCGTTCCCTAGGGCTGTCTTTACTATCCTCAATGGCTGAGGGCTTACAACAAATGCAACCCATCACCCACCCAAGCCACCTCCCACACGAGCCTCTTTTACAATCAATAATTAATTTTGAAAGATCCCATCTTTTATACTCTTTGATGGACTGAGTCCCATTTCTCCACAAAATATCCCACTATGAAAATGTGCTAAAACTTTGTCAATCTCTTTTTACTTTTCTAGCACTCCGACAAACAAG
This sequence comes from Erythroxylum densum, assembly GCA_024678245.1. NCBI lineage: Eukaryota > Viridiplantae > Streptophyta > Magnoliopsida > Malpighiales > Erythroxylaceae > Erythroxylum > Erythroxylum densum. The sequence continues at coordinate 30,640,836 of JANPWT010000006.1, forward strand.
GTCCAAAATCACATCTCGTACTTTAATCCTCAAGTAAGCCAAGAAAATAAAAGCAAGAATTTGTAGGATAATTAAGACATACCTTGAAAAAGGTGCATGAGATTCAACATCTAATCATGCAACAACTGACACTTAAACTGAAACCCCAAGATTAGGGGTTGGGGAGAAATGGAAAGAATGAAGAGAGAGTAGAGATCTAGGGCAGAGAAGAGAGTGGGTGTTGATTGGGAGAGAAGGGGGAATAATAGCTAGCAAGAGTCAGTTACATACAGTGGTACAAAATAAAAATAATGGGAAGTAAAATGTTATGTAATCCCAAAGACATTCTTGTTTTGTTTCGTTTCGTGTTGACTTGAGGCATGGAATTGGAAAGGTTTTATTTTGCTTTGGGCAAATAAATACTACCAATTACTAATAAGCTTTTGTGTTTTTGTATGACATGAATACATATATACTTAAAAACGACGTAGATAGATCCAATAATGTATTTAATTTAACCCAAACTTTTTATCTGTCTATTCTATTGTATTCAACGCAACTGGTGTTAGAAAAGATTTAACGGCGGCGACCTTAGTCAAAGCCAGCATTACCATAATCATAATAATAATAAGGAGTGAGTGAGTCAGATGATCATGCCCGTGTCTTCTCTGATTGAGACAAGTTATTATTTTGAGAATATTATTTTTTTAACTGTTGTTCTTGCCAACACGTAGAGTAGAACTAGAACATATATTATTATCTCGTCAAAACAAACGTCTTATGATAATATATATATTATCATAAAATAATTCAAGTGATTATTTTTTTTGGTATAAAGGGATAAAGTACACATGGTACTAAATGAGTCGGGAGAAATAGCGACCCGACTAATTCTTTAGGAGGAGATTAAGGTACTTTAAAGGTGTAACATCAAAATAAGTGATACCAAAAATGGCAGGATCGACCTGGGTAGCGAACCAGTCCGTGCATCTGTTGCTCTCTCGGTACACATATCATAAGTGATTATTAATAATTCAAGTGATTATTAAAAATGGGGAAAGGGAATTAGTTTGTTGATCTGAAAGGAAAAGGACCTTCAATCAAGGGTGGGGACAGAGGTTGCGAAATGGATGAGTCCCACCGTCCTCCATTGCAACCGCAACCGCAACCGCAACCGCAACTTGTATTCCCCATTCAATGCTTTCAGTTCACCAATTTATAAAAGTAAACGTTATCTTTTATTACATTGGTCCACTGACAGTACACTGCCCCTTCCATTCCAACCCCACACTTTTTAACTTTAACAGAATTAACCGTGCCTCAATTTTACTTTTCATTTAAAAAAATGAAGAGACAAATAAATCTTTTATTTTTACTTCTTACTTATAAAAATGATTTTTTAGTTTTTATACTCTTCAAATATAGAATTTTTTCTCTTTATTTGGGTCATTTAAAAATAAAATTAAATACTATTGGACATTTGTCTCATCGCGGTCGCAGCAACTTTTACACCATCTTCTTTGTTATTCAAAATGGATTAAGAAAAAAAAAACACCTCATTCTTCTTCTTACAAAAATTGAGCTTCTCTACGCTCCGCCAAGCATTTTACTGAATATCTTAACCAAAAATTATATAACATATGTTGCAGTTATTTTTCATTAAAAAAGAAATAAAAATAGGGGGAAAAGAGAGAACAATTAAAAAAAGAGAAATAAAATATGTAATTCATATTTTTTTATTTGATAAAATTGATTAGCAGGACTTTTTATAATCCTCATAAATTCCTATGCAACATTATTATTTATTATTAATTTTTGACCGAGTTTCATATCCCGTCCCGTATGTAGATAATTATTTACCTTTTAAAATTTTGCTACAAAATTGCGCATCCTCATCATAGGCAATGTTAGCAACTGCTTAACCGCCTAATGGTTTAAACTAGGACTGACTATTAATTTTGGGTCCAACCCAAGTACTTTTTTTCTTTTTAAAGATTACATTTAAATTAAATTCGATGATGCCTTATTGTTCTATTTTCCTTCGGAGTTAGATTATTGTTCTATTTTCCTTCGGAGTTAGATCGAATACGATACTATATTATCAGTTAGGAAACTAGGCGGGACTTGATCCCAGTAGCAGTAGAATAATTATGAAACTATTTTGCAAATTAGTTTCTCGAAGATCACGGTCAATTTAATTCTATATAATGATTCACACATAAATCATAATAAAGCATGAATATAAATTTGTTTCTTATTTCAAAGTTTGATCATATTCTTCTCGTATATTTCAAATCATTTCCAAAATCTATCTGCCTCAACTATTGTAGTTATACAAATGTTCGACTTCTAAAGGTATTTACAAAATAAGTTAAGATAACTCTTTAACTCCTATAGATAAGGTTAAGCAAAAAATGATAACTCTATTAGAGTTTAAACCTATTTATAATAGGTTCTAGACGTTTTAGTAATTTAATTGAAATTAAATTATAATTTCGATTCAACTTTAATTAGAATTATACATATTTTTAATTAAATATCAATTATGCCTAAATAATATCCAATATCTCATATTGATCCTTGTTTATTAAATATCTCATATTTAATTACAAAGTTTCTCAAACTTTATAATAAAGTCTAACTTGATTAAAATATTTTTGTTCTTTTCAACCCATTTTTTTATGTGAGACGTATTAGGTTCTCAAATATGTTGGCAATGATTATAAATTATAATTACAATTTAATTCATAACTATAATTAGATAAATTAAAACTTTATTTAATTTATCTTCAATTCTCCAAATAATTTATAATCATATATCAAGATTGACATTTAACAACTTATCATGACCATCTAAATATTTAGAAATGTCAAAGTAGTTTTGACTAATCTTTTCTTGTATGATATTTTCGTATAATTTAATAATTTCATCATACAATATTCATATTAGACAAAGCATGGAATGAATGTGTACTCTTTTTTAGTCCAATCATATTAATTTTCAATCATTAGCTATTGATTCAATTAATAATATTTGTAAAATATTTACAAAACGTCATTCTACCTTGACTAAGGATTTTTCAAATCAATATTAATCAAGAACAATGAAACATTCTCCCTAATTACTTTAGAGTAATGAATCATATCTTATTACATAACTACCTCCATATAGTTCATACTATATCCAAATTATCGATTCAACAACCGATACTTAAAATAGGTCATAAATAGTATCAAATCATAGCAATTTTTATACAAGATTACTTTAGAGACCTCAAGTCAAAGGATCACTTATACAGTTATCACAATAAGAATTTTCATAGACATATAAGTAATACTCCAAATGGATTTCTTATATCAGGTTAGTTTAGTGAACTTATTCTCTAACAAGTACTCATGCATTTGTTTAAGTATCTTCATGCTTTAGTCTATAAGAATGAATACTTCCTTCACAAGGAAAAATATAACTTATGCTAGCCTTTTTATGTTCTATTAATGTCTAGTCTTAATAGAACAATTACTAAGAATAATTTATGGATAATATAAAAATGCAATATAAATCTCATGATTATAACCTTATTATATTTCATTTGCAATATATAATTATCCCATCAATTTTATTATATAAATTTAAACATGTACAAGATAAATAATGCCTTTAAATATTTTGTCACTAGATTACAATCAAAGCGATTGGATCTAGGGCATAAACAATATGATCTATAGTTTAATTTATAATATAATACCAATATTTTGAAATTTTAAAATTTCTCTACAAGTCGTTACTTCTATAGAGATGGAGAACTAATTTGTAACTCATAATTTACATAAACAAGGGTGTGAAGACAAAGAAAGAGAGTATATTAATACCAATTACATAACCATATACAGAATTAGAAATGGCCATTAAACAGCTATGAAGGGAAATATAAACAATCAGACATTATAGGGTAACAGGGTAGAGAAAATACAAATTATTTAGAACAAGTTTACATTATTGAGTGATTGGTAATTACTTCTGCTCGAGTATCACAATATAAGATTTTTCTATGAAGAGCTCATTGAAGGACACAAGCACAACAAGCACTGCACTTGAACTTATTGTCATGCTCAACTATTAGAACCTTCATCGCAATAACGATGTACTGGACCAACTTCATAACTTCATGAAATTTTGATACTTTTAGAGACAGAACTAAAATTTGATGTCTTCATACGAAATATAGCCATATATCTCTAGATTAATCCAAATTAAGAATCATCTCGTTTGGACAACTAGAGAAAACATTGTGGCTAAAAGACTGAAGCGTATTTAGTGAACATTTTCCAGATCACTACCAATTTTATTTCCAAATCTTTCCCTATCTCAACTTATACCTAGATCACTCTTTCCACTTCCTCTACTTCTCACTTTCAATAACATCACATTTAAAAACAAACATATCCGGAAGTTGTCAATGAATGCATGTACACTTATTTTTGTGAAAAGATTTGATATTCATGTGCATATATGCTAACATTATGCATGAGCAAGAAAAATGCATTTCCTTAATCTCTCTTTGAACTTACATGCATTGAAATTTTAGGTCCTAACCCTTAATATGGTGATGGGATGTTACACAAGAACCCACAATCGTGGGATTCATGCTAATTCCCACGATCGTGGGGTCCCTAACCCGAAGAGACACGCAAGTTTTACTTATTTTTAGGTTCTTGTGACTATATAAGGGAAAAATCCCTAGGGCCAAAGGGGGTGTCGTGAGAACTTGCCTCCTTGAGCTAAAAGCATATTTACAGCCTAGAGAGAGGTAGAGAATCAAGATTTCCATTCTAAATTGAGCAAAGAGCACATTAACTCCAAATTTTCCAGATTTAGGCAAAGAAGAGGAGGAGCTTGCTTCATCTATTTCTTATTTCGTTTTTCTCTTCTAGCATCTTTATTATGGATTTGTTGGTTGTTAGGGATGTTAATGACATTATGTGTGGCTAAGTTATTTGTAGAGATTACTTTTGAACTACTTATTGAACTCCGACTTTATTGATTTGAATAAATGATGCTTTTGATGAATGTTGAGCTTATACCTTGCAATAAATTGAGAAATTGAGTTGGGTCAATTGTGTAAGGCTATACAATGAGAATTGGCACTCTATAGACCTACATTCATCAAGTTAATTGATTAGTTAGAGAGAGATCTTGGCTAACTAGTTGATCACCCATAGGATAACTTCATAACTAGTTGAATTGGTGGACTGATTATATAGATTGAGAGATTGCTTAATCATTTCCATTTAATTTGTCTAGGGACAATTAATTACACCTTGAGACATCTTAGGTAAGGCGCAATTCAATTAACAAGGTAGGAGGGAGATAAGATAGTGAAAAAGTGATCTCTAATTATTAAATCTTGAATTCCAAGTTTCTGCACTTTTACTTTATCATTTGTTCATTTTTAGTTGTTTGATTTAGTTTAATTTTTAGTTTATATTCAATGAAATTGGTTCTCGAATGAAGCAGCCTGAATTAAGTAGCGTCTAAACACAATCTCTAAAAGATCGATATCTATTCTTTACTACAAGTTACACCCCGTATACTTACAGTTTTGAGTTTAAAACTAGTGAATTGGTTTTGCATTCAACATTTGATTCGATGACTAATAATTAGTATGAGAGTAGGACTCACTCGTTGTATTTAGATTTCTTGAAAATTTTGAGAAATGAACTTCATACAATAATTTGATTCACTTTTTAGCTAAGATAGTCAATGTTTTTATTAGAAAATGTTACAGAAAATAGATCTGAAAAATGCCAAAGCACACCAAACATTCTTTACATGCATTTCAAAAAGTCAAGCAAACATACATTATATATCATTAAATGTTGTTGTAAACAAACCATAATGTACATCATATATAATGAACTTATCAACATACATGCCTTAAAAATAATCTATCTTGTAATAAGGTTATTACAAACCCTTAATCCAAATACAAATTGTCACATATTGTCAGATACAACTCAAAAACTCAAACAAAAGAACTTCCAAAACAGAAAACATTCTTCATTGGCCACTACGGTAGTCCTTGTCCTAGTCGTTAAACCTTCTTATCAGAACCTATACGGAGGCAAAACTATCGTGCTAAGCATAATGCTTAGTGGGGAATAACTAAAGATAATGCATAATGGCGACTGTTTCTAGCAGTCGTCTAACATTCATATATACAGATTCAAATCATATCACAACAATATTTAATTGTTCATGATATATAGTAATCCAAATATTATGTCTCAGAATAGAATATGATTCATCAATCAATATAAAACATTCTTGCATTAGAACAAAACTCGTAAATATCAGAATAATATATAATCCTTTCAGATCAAAACATGACTTATATAAGAACATAACTTGTTTTGTATCAAATCAGAGCTTATCTCTTATCATAATAGAACTTGTTTTGTATCAAAATAGAACTTGATTTTATCAAAACTGAACATTTATCATAATACAAAATAAGCTAGACTGCTAATCCTTTTTACTAAAGTGGGTAACAGGACCAGAGCAGAAGATACCATAATTGGTATCTTAAAATATAAGAGACATATGTCTTAGTATTAGAGGACATTGTTGTGCCAAATATTAGGAGACACCGAAGTGTCAATATCTGGAGACACCTTAGTGTCACAGGAATAGTCACAGACACTTCTAGACATGCCTATTTAACCATGACTAGGACTTAACAGTTTTAAAACAAATCATTTTAGATTTCAGAATTTCATCTAAATGATGCAGTGCATAACATATGACCTTATTCATTTGATCAAACTTAACATGCCTTATAAATAAAAACATATGCATTAAAGCGTCGATAAATTTATTGAGTCATCACACATTATGTATATTCACACAATTAGTAAACATTTCCAATACAATCCTAATTATCAAACTCCTTAGACAATTGATGGTCCAAAATAATCACAATATCATTATAATCACTTGATAGTGAAATAATGCATAAGTATGAATTCATTTCCTTATGCTCAAATTGAACCTATTCATTCTCACTCAAACTTATCATGCGTTATAAACTTAAGCATATGTAATAATGCACCAATGAATACATTAAGTAATTACACTTTACATGTACTAACCTAAGTTCCCAATTCTCAAACATTTATAACTAACACATCACTTTTATCATTTAAAACACATTTGTGTTCATAGTATACTTCATTCCTTTAATAACTTATAAGTTTTAAAATTAGACACTTTGTTATCTAATAACACCTTCTTTAAGTTATTAATTTAATTAAAAATCCAAATCTTGTACAACCTTTAATGAACTTATTCTACATCAAACTAGGCTTATTTTACACCTTAATTAAGTCCAATTAAACCATTATAAAGTACTTTAAGCTTATAAGTCCAACAATTGCCCAACACCAATCCTTTCTCCTTCCTAATTACTTCCCAAAACCATGGGAATAAGCCTTATGCTATGCTAAGATATGTATTGAGGTTTTCAAATCAACTCCTTTGCCTGATAATTTTTCTGTTATTAGTTTAGGAGAGAATGGGGATATCGTGAAGAAATCTATTCTTTTATCTTACTCGTCAAAGTCTAGTTCAACTAAAAAATGGAAGCCAACTGGGAAAATGTTTCAAACTGGCAATCAAGATGAATTGCTAGCAAGTGACAAACTTGAGAAGAAATTTATTCTTTTATCTTCCTCGTGAAAGCCTAATTCCACTAAAAAATGGAAGCCAACTAGGAAAATGTTTCAAACTGGTAATCAAGTTGAATTGCTAACAAGTAATCAAGGGTTTGGAATGCAGCTTGAAGGCTTAAGGGATTTAAATGATGAGGAAATAGATGGTTTTAAGGAGGTGACAGTAGGGAGGAGTACGAGGAAAGAGACGGAGGTTCCAAATATTGAGCACCATAATGCATATAGTCCTCTCATTAATGGTGAGGAGCAGACGAATCAATCTTTCACTGATCAGACCAGGATACTAATATAACTAAAGAACCAACATACACACTAGATGATGTAGAGAAAATTAGCCAATAATTAGAAGCAGTTAGGACGAGATTTTCTAGGAAAAAAGGGAAGAGTAAAAACAAAATCTGCTAGTAAAAAGGAAGAGTAAAAACAAAGGGGCTTTGTCCCTAGAATTTCTCTCTTAGTTTTGAACAATAAGGGGCTCAATGACCCCCTAAAAAGGTATTTGATTAGTGAGCTTATTAGAGAAAAGCAATCTGTTATGATAGGCTTAATGGAGACTATAATTAAAGATCAATTTTAATTCAAAACTAGAATTTCTTTTGGGTCACTATAGAGGTTCCTTTGAAATCACAAATCATATTTTAATGGTAAAATTATTTAATGTAATAATATGAGCAGATGGAAGTTTAATTAGTGGAAGAGAGTGACCAACATCTTTATTTGTGATGCTAGTTTGAAGGTCAATCCTCTAAGTTTGCTTTAATTCTTATCTATGCTGCTAATTTTGCTTTCCAAAGAAGCAAGCTATGGAGGGATTTAAGAAGTATACAGAATTCAACTAGGAGTCCATGGATTGTGCTTGAGGATTTCAACTATATTCTCAGTTCTAAGGAAGTCAAGGGTGGGAAGAGATTCACTCTAGTTGATATGAAAGAACTTCCTAACTTGCATAGTGAAGTGGAACTATTGGATCTATGCTCGACAGGAAGATTGCTTACCTGGTCAAAAATTCGGTAGGGAACCATGCTCATAAGGAGAAAGCTAGAGAGATGCTTAGTGAACTCAGATTGGATAACCTTTTTCCCTCAATCATTTGTGCACTTTATGGAAAACATGAGTTTAGACCACTCTTATATGCATATTTTTGTGTTCCGTTTAGATTTTTTAATGGAGTTATTCAATTGGAGAGGTTTATGGATATAATACAGGATTGTTGGAAGCAGAAGGTTAGGGACATATGGCTTTCCTGTTGATGCAAAAATTGAAGAAGGTTTAAATTGTTGCGAAAAGCTTTTTATATAGAAATCATCAGAATCTATCTTGGCTTAAATCTAAGGTAAAACAAGCTAAAAATGAGTGTTATAACTCTCCTTATGATACTAATTTGAAGTTGAAGGAATTGGAACTACTAAAAGAGTATCAATAAGCTCTGGAATTGAAAAACTCCATCATAAAAAAAAGGTTATATTGAATTGGCTTAGAGAAGGGGATGCAAACATAAAATTCTTTCATGCTTCTATTCTAACCATAAGAAATTACAATTGAATTGTTAGTTTGATTGATAGAGAGGGTAACTTGCAATTAGATCAGGGGGGCCTCCTTAAATTGGCTAGATCCTTCTTTTCTCAACTGAAGGATCTTGATACTATGGAGCTACCTTCGGAGAACATGAAAACGGTCCTGGTAGGTTCTACTAAATAGGATAGTAAGGAAGTTCTAACTTCTCCTTTTACCGTGTAAGATGTCAAAAGGATTATCTTTGATATGCACCTTTCAAAAGCTCCTAGAATAGATGGATTCTTAGATTGGTTTTTCTAATCTGCATTGGACATAATTGGTCAGTTGCTAGTTAAAACAGTGCTAGAATTATTCCAAAACTAAAAATGTTGAGAGAAATGAATAGCACTTACATATGCTTGGCCCTAAAGAAGAAGCATCCTTTGAACATTGGAGAGTTTAAACCTATTTCATGCTACAACATAGTCTACAAAGTGATTGCAAAGTTGTTGGGTAATAGACTTAAAGTGGTGCTCTCAAATGTTGTGGACAATATTGAAGCTAATTTTTTACCTGACAGAAACTTAGGTGATAATATCCTATTATTATAAGAATTGTAATGGGGCTTTTTTACCTGATAGAAACTTAGGTGATAATATCCTATTATTACAAGAATTCTTGCAAGATTACTCATTAGGAAGGAGATTAAGGAGTCGTATGATGAAGGTAGATTTTTTTAAAGCCTATGACACAGTTAACTAGGGCTTAATCAGAACATTTATGGAAACTGGAATTCCCTACTATTTTTGTGAACTGGAATATGGAGTGTATTTAGACCTCTTCTCTAAGCATCTTGGTAAATTGAATCCCTTCTAAACCTTTCAAAAATGCTAAAGGAATAAGACAAGGGGATCCTCTTTCCTTTATATATTTACCTTAGTAATGGAATGTCGAGAATTATTAAATCAATGACTTCTGCTAATGGAAACTTTAATTTTCACTAAAAGTGTGTGGACCTAAAGCTTACCCTTCTTATCTTTGTAAATGATTTCATGTTGTTCAGTGTTGTAGATAATCCTTTTACCAACATATTAATGCAATATCTGAAGTTGTTCTCCAAATGGTCTAGTTTAAGGATCAATACGGAGAAAATAACATCTTTATCTCAAAAGATGTAAGAAATTCCAAGAAGATCAACATAGTTACAGGGATTTGCATCCATCCCTAGTCTTGAGATATCTTGGTGTGACTATTTCCTCTTCCATACTATGCTGATTGTGTCCCAATTTTGGAAAACATAAAAACCAAAGTACTTACTTGGTAGAACAGGCATTTGTCTTATGCTAGTAGAGTCATTTTGATCACTTTAGTGCTGAGCAACTTCCACATACACTAGTTAGCTTATATTGATCTTCCTAGAAAGATAATTAAGGAAATTGATGGATTACTCAAGACTTTTCTATGGTATGGAAAGTTTGATTTCGGGAAAAATGCCAAAGTTAGATGGAGTGATATTACTATTCCTAAGAAACAAGGAGGGCTTAGTATCATCTCTACATCAACTATGCAAAGAGTATTACTTAGCAAAAGGATTTGGAGATTGATTTTAGATAAGGAATCTCTCTGGACAAAATGGGTCCATGCAATTCATTTTCTAAACTAGAATTCAGTCCAACTAATTTTCCTAGTTCTTTAACCTTTTTTTGAAGACAAGATACTTGATTTATCCCCATATTAAACATAAGATCAATAGAGGACGGAATACTTAGATTTGGTTTGACAACTGGCTAGAGATTAGTCCTCTTGTACACAACCCACATTTCTCATATCTGAGAAACATATTGCCTTTGGAAGCTAAAGTGGTGCATCTTATTCAAAAGGGGGAATGGAGGGGTAAATTTAAAGGCCTTTTCATGCCTATTGGAGTACCTACTAAGCCTAGGGGATGCTAGATTGTCAGACTTTGTTTGCTAGACCCCTAATCTGTAAGGAAAGTTTACTAATGGGTCTTATCATATAATATTTATAAATGATCTAATGGTGGTCCCATGGTACAATCTAATATGGAAGAACTCTATGAACCCCAAAGCTTCCATAATTACTTGGTTAGCTATTAAAAAAAAGTTTAGGACCAAATGTTGATGGTTTAACCCATCTGATACCATCTATGTTCTTTGCTATAATGTTGATGAAAACAAAAACCACTTGTTTTTTGCTTGTGATTTTTCTAAAGCCATTTGGATCCGGATTCTTCATTTATTGGAAGTAGTAAACCAAACTTATGAATAGGATCCTACATTGAGATAGGGCATCATCCACTCTAAAACCTGGGAAGGAGAATGATATCCTAATTAAAACTGCTTTCATTATGATGATATATATGATATGGAGAGAGAGGAACTGCAGGCTGCACAAGCAAGTAGAGGAAGATAAATAAAAAATAGTTGACAAGATCATTATTTGTCTTAGATCGACATTATTGCCTAGGAAACTTGAAAACCTGTTAACCCTTTCTATAAAGACTAGATGAAACTTATGAAATGTGGTTTACTTAAGTGTTAGTTGTAATTTTCTATTATTTGTTTAGTTACCTCCATTAGTACCTAGTTAGTCAATGATATTATGATTGACTATTTATGTACTTTTGTATTAAGTGTAATAGTTGGGCTATTCTAAATAAAATATCTTATTCATTTTTCAAAAAAATGAATTGAAAAAGGTGTTATGTGTGAAATTGCCCATGAGATATGACATATACTTGAAATCATATATGAGCATACTATTAAAGTATAGGAGAGTCAAGTAATCTTATTAGTACATTAATATGAAAATGAATTAATTTCTAATATGTATACTTGTTTCATTTATATCATTAGTACTCTTAAAGGTCTTAAAAAGACTTAAATTAATCTTTAGTTGCTAAGAAAATTACTTAGGTATTTACTAAAAGTTTGGGAGGCAAAGGTGAATGTTATGGTTTTTAACTCTAAATTTTTTTCTATACCATAAAATAAATACTCACAATCTAAGTAAAGTGTACCTATCATTTATTAATAATGTAGTAATGAATAAAGTGTCAATCCCACAAAGAAACAAAAATAAACTAGTATATTCTCCTACTGTTAACTATTTAAAGAATATAAATACATTGATTATTGATGAAATTAAATAAACAAAAATAAATAAATATAAATAAAAGAATAAACCACTAAGAAAAAAACAAAGCCAATAGACAAATAAAAAGTTCATATACAAATAATTTCTAAATAAAGAATCTTACGAGCATCATCTTTGTAGTCATAATTCAAAAAATTTATAAGCTTTTTAATGTCTAGTCAAAACAAAAATTCTTAGATTTTTCCAAAAGAAATTCCTAGATTATAAAATTGCTCTTTATAAAGTTACAACCACCTACCCTCAAGATTGTTCATTAGTATCTCTATATAATTAAAACTCCTATAAAATTATCATGTGCTATGAATTTCTATAAAATGTTTAATCTCAACACCATAACGTTTATATAAGCTTATCTTTAGCACCCCATACGACTTATAATATCTAAGACATATTCCACTCACATGCAATTTCTCCATAATCATCCATATAAAAGTTAATATCATATTTAATCACTAATTTTAATTAAATCCATTTTATGAAAATTCAAATACATTTCACAAAAATAATTCTTACTTCATGAATAAAATTAAATCAATCCTTAACAAAGAAAATACTAGTTTCTTCTTATTTAAACATATAAAAAAATTAGCCTCACATCATTTTTACACAAAAAATGGTAAAATAAAAGATATCAAGTAGAAAGAGTTCAAGATGAAATCTCTATATCTCAATCAATTACGATATGTTAGGATGATCTCTAATCATCTTCTCCATTGAAAATGGTTACAAAGTTTGTCTTTAGATAGTTTTTTTTCTTCTCTTCTTAATAGCTAACCCTAAGTTTAGAATAAAAGAAAAGTATAAAAGATACCAAACTAGGATTTTCTATCACCTTTTATATGTTTGCTTTATCATGAACACAATTTAGGATACAACCATATCCTAGGTTATATATCTTATTTCTTCTTTTAAAAGGAGGACACATATTTTGACACACCTATGTCCTATTTCATATATCTTGTTGTTAAGATATTGCAAATGGATATAGGTTCAAACAAGCGTGTATCTGAGACCATAGATCTTACTATGACTTTTCTCTAAGGTTACACAGTCATAGAAATGATAGCGTCTCTCTTTAAAAATTTTGTATACCACACAATCTCTTTTCTACATTTATAATTGATCATGCCTTCATCTATAATTTGTCTAATAAGGACACAAGCTTACACACGATTGTGTGCTAGGTAGCTATGTTCAACTAAATTTGTGTTTTTTTCATGTTTTTACTTGTCATCTTGTACAACGTCTTCTTATTTAACTAAAAATATAATATAAATTGAGTAAGCTAGGGTAATTTAATCATGAAAGAAAAAAGAAATTCTAGTAAAATATATGTATGTTTCATATGCATCAAATATCCTCACACTTAAATTTTTAGTTGTCTGTAAGAAAATCAATCTCAATCACTCTCAAAACAAGTTTCAATTACATGAAAGTTCAACAAATCAATTGAAGTAATTAAAAGTTTTCACGATTCATTTAACTACATTGTTCACTAAATATTTAGATCTTTAAACACTTGCATTAGTTTTTAGTTTATTTCAAGTTAAATCAACAATCTTTCAAAAATTAGCTTAATTGAAAAAAATTAGAATGAGTAGTTGTGGCATTGTTTTTGATAATTGCAGTGAGGCTTTTGAGTATTTGAATGGAAAACATGATCTAATCTCATTGTGATTTTATTGTAAGTAGATGGTATATGTAATCATCGAGGATTTCTTCTGGACTTTGTGTTTTCACAGTCGCAGATGTTATGTAAACTAGCTCATGACCTTTTTTGTTACAACACCGATTTGGGGAATTCTTTCACTACATTTTTCTCTTGGGTTTATTCGTGCTTACTCTTAGAAGTTATATGCATTTTCTATTCAATTCTGTGTGTTTTTAAGTTCATTTAGATCTAGGATCATCAAGTGGAATTATGGCGCAGTCGTCAAATCGGATCTTGGCAGAGCAGGGAGAGATGAGAAGTACAAGTATGTGAGTGAGTAGAAGAAGAAGAGAGGATCGAGAGAAGATCACCATTTTGGAGATCAGAGATTGCAATTTTTTAGATTGAAGTATTCATCATTTCTTTGCTTATTCAATTGTATTACTTATTTTTCTTTATTAGAAAAGCTGATAATAGGTTTTGGATGAATCTGATTCAAAAATATGTAGGATCGAGTCTCAGGAGAAAACTTTGGAGTGATATGATGAAGGAGCACCAGATCTCTGCCAATCCTCTCGCCTCTTTTTCTCATAAAGGTTATGCCCTCTTCTTCGATGAGGTATGTAAACAGGTGGTTCTTTTTTTTTTAGGATTTAATAAGAGGTACGTAAACGTTGCTCTCCCTTTTTCTTGACGCTCTCACTCTCTTCCTTCTCTGCAGCTTCTTCTTTCCAGGTATGGTTTTTGATTAATCAATCTCTTCTGCTTTGGTATTTTCAGGGTTTTGTTGGATTTTTTGAAATTTCTATTCTTTATGGTTTTTTGCTTTTGATATTAACTTCTTTGTTTGATTAAGTGTTTAATGCTTTTTGGGTTTGATTATGTTAATCTCTTTGCATATAATAGTGTTGGGTTTATATCAAGATTGAATTTTTATGCTTAATGATCTTATGGTTTCAGACGTTTTGTGTTTCTACATAGTTTTTCTCTTCCTTTTTTTCTTAGCCAATTTCAAGTTCTTTGATGCTTTATTGTTCTATCATCTAGGTATTGGTGCTTTTCTACAAATAAAGAGATGATATATTTTGTTATATTTTATTTTTAAAATATATTTATTTTTAAAAGTCGACTTATATTTTATTTATTTATGTATTTATTGTAATTTTATTTAAATAATTATTTAGTGTGCTAGTTTTACTTATTCACTCTTTAACCTGCATCACTCTTTTATTGTCATATCTGAATGTGAGTATACGAGAAACAGCCTCTCTACTATGTAGGAGTAAAGCTGTGTACTATTAGACCTCCCCAAACATTGCTTTATTGCGAAACTTCGGAGTAGGTGTGATGATGATGATGTATATATATATAAGAATTTAGTTACCTACATGATTTTTTTTAAATTATATTTTATACTTCTATCTTAGAGGATTGTTTGAAACACCATCTCAACATTTAAAGTGCTGGTGTTAATATAGAATTTGTACATGTCAAGAAGGAATTCTCCTATAATTTGTACCAAATTTCTTATAGATGATATAAATGGGCTTCCAAAACTTAAAAAATGGAATTCTAAGCTACCAAAATAGTGAAATGTGTTGGAAAAAGAAACTACTTGATTAAGGTAACAAAATGAATATATAATGATTGTTCTTTATAGATATTGGTTTTGAGGTTCTTTTGTGATTGAATGTGTGTGACCTTTTCAATATGTCCAAATGATGTTAAATTTATAGTCCCCTCACCCTTATACAATTTTTTGCTATAACTGGTCACTTGCCTATATTTTAGCTTAATTACCTGCCATTACCTCCTTAAATTTCACATTTTGGATTTCTAGTAACTACTTAGCTTATGGCCCACTTAGCCATTTTCTCATAACTGTCGTTATACACTATTATTTTTAAAGCACATGTCAATTTTCTATTAATTGTCTAGACTTATTAAATATTATGGAATTCTTAATTAATTCCTATATCCATGAATTCTCTAGCTAAACATTTACTAAGCTTTTATTTTTGTGCTTCTTCTGGTATATAAATTATCGTGGTCTTCTATAAACTGAGTTTTGAAATCAAACCTAATGGTTTCATATATTATAATAACCAAGAAGAATTTAGATTTATGAAGTTATGTCATCATGATGATCATTCCAAATCTTAGAAAATCTTTTGTAGATAAGGAGAGTCATATTTAAAATCCATATCTTTCCATTTGTTACAAAATACAGAACATCTCTTTTTAAATTTCAAACTTTTGCAACATACCTCCCTTACTTCTAAAGTAGGCAACTTAACCTTTATTTGGGAATTGCTTCCATAGTTCACTTTTTTGTCTACCTAGTGGGAGTCCCTTTTAAGGCAAATGACAATTATGGAAAATTCCTTAAGGAAATCTTTGACCATTATCGTATTCCAAAGTGTAGGATTTTTGTTACTAGTGTTGCTGACACGGAAGCCTACCACTGTTGGTAGTTAAAAAACTTAAAGTTTATTACCTTATTTGGATTATGCCTTTCTTAAAGTTATTTTATTTGATTTAATTATCTTTTACTATTTAGCTTCATTCTTAACTTCCATCATAGATTTTAAAATCTTAGATGCCAAAAGTAGAGAAGAAAACAAGCCTACCTTTTAAAAAGAAGTGTCTTCAAACCCTATTCCAAAAAGAAAGATCAAAGAGAAGTCCCTAGCTACTTCAAGTTCTAGGAAAGTTAAAACTCTAATTCCAAAAAGTTCTGCTAGGAAGTCCGCTTGTTCTTCCATCAAATTACTTAAAAAAATCTAGACCACAGGGCCTATGACTGAAACTTCTATTATTGCTTTCATCTATATTTCCACTACAAATTCCACTTCTTATCTCCTTTTTTAATATATTACACCATGTTGGACCTTCTTAATCTTTCGCTTCCTCTTGAATTAGAATATGGAAAATTTAAGGAGTCTCTGAAACTCACTGTGAAATAAGAGTTTCAGTTCTTAACTAAGATTCAAGATAGTTCTTTCCTGAGCATTCTATCATATGTTGGCTTCATAAACTGATAGTCTATTAATTGGGGGGGGGCGACGCTTTTCTTAACAAAGATAAAAATTTCTTCACTTCCTTCGAGAAGTTTTACCATGATCAGGTTATGTAATTAAGCCTTTCTCACCAACGTTAAATGAATTTGAAGCAGAGAAGACTAAATCTCTTCAAAAACTTCAAGATCTACAAAATAAATTTGATTATCTAGAAAATGAGGTTGTTGAGCCTAAAAAGGCTATCAAATTTATTAGAAAGAAGTAATAAGTTGTCAAATAGGATGGATAACGACTTAATCAGGAGTTTCATATAGTTAAGTGGATGGATACGAAGTTAGGGAAGTGACTAGTGCTACAGAAGGACAAAGTTAGTTTTTGAAAACAAAAGATCCAATAAACCAAAGAGGACCAGGTTTCATATATCAACCAATAGGGTGAAAGTTGATCGTTTGATTTGGACCAATTTAAAACTTCTCTTCCTTTTTTTAGTTTGTTAACCTTTGGTTAGTTTCAAATGGATTTGAAATTTATCTATGAATTTTTATTTTGGACTAATCCTATATGATTTTTGAGAATTCATTTTTTTTCCTTTATCCTCGATTAAAAAAAAAGATAGGTTCATAAGGCTTTGAATACTTTCCATTAATGAAATGTCTGTAAGATTATTCTTCTAAACTTACTAACCAATAGACACTACCAATTAAGATAGTATGAATTCTAAATGACCCTTCCTACTTTGGAGACCATTTATCCTATTCTCTATCTTTTATCCTAGCAGGTAAGATCAACTTCCCCATTAAATCCCCTTTTTGGAATTTCTATCTATAAATTCTTTTATCTTAGAATTTTGCGACCTTTTCTTTTTGTTAAAAATTTGCCACCTTTTCTTTTTAAATAGTCATATTATTTAAAGCTTGAAGTCACACTTCATCTAAGTACTCTAATTCCATTAACATTGCTTTTAAAGAATCATAATTTTCCAAAGCTTCCTGCTTAGATAATCTTAAGGATGGAATCATTACTTACATAGCAAGAACAAAATCATGTCCATAGGTTAAAGCAAATGGGCTAATTCCTATAATAGTATACTTAAATGCACAATACAACTATAACAGAAATTCTATGCCATTCTAGGATATTGATAATTATTTTGTTTGACGTTTCAACTTGACCATTAGATTGAGCATAATATGGATCCAAATTTAACAATTTTATCCTGTAATCTATAGCAAAATCACTTAAGGTATATAGAGCACATTAGTCCATAATAAAATATAAGATGCCTTATACAATGACTTGATTATAATTGGCCATCAATTTTGAAAGATTATATACCATATATCAGAGGATGTAAATAATGTTATATACCATATATCAGAGGATGTAAATAATGTTATATACCATATATCAGAGGATGTAAACAATGTGAAAAAATGGAAGAATTCAATGAATTCTTGCATTCGAGTTACATTATATAATCAAACTAAGTCCATTTAAAGGATGGACCATTGATCTTATTGGGAATGTATATCCACCATCTTCAAAAGGTCATTTTTTTCATTTTATTGGCTATAGATTATTTTACTAAATAGTTGGTTGCTCAACCTTTGAGGAAGCTTGATCAAATAGATATAGTTAAATTCATGAAAAAATATATTATTCATAAAAAGATGGGCTTATATGTGTAAATAATATGCAATTTCATTCAACTTAATTATCTCAATGATTATTAAAAAAATGACTTATAAAGGTAAGTCTATTCTAACTATCATCCTCTTGCATACTTATTCAAATCAATATTCGATAATGAAATAAACTATTGATGGATAGATTTCAATTAAGTCAAGATATGAGTTCATAAAATTTAATATCCAAGGTTATAGTAAGCTTAAGAAAATCATTAAAATCATTAATCCCTTCCCCACACTTAAAGTTGTACATTCACTACAAGAAAATTTAGTTTCAGCAACCATAGTAAAATGGTTGCTAATTATATACATTTTGCAACAAAAAATTACTTGGTTGCAATATATAAGTTACGTATATTTTTTACCGACCAATCAATACTTGGTGGCTATAGATGGTCACTAAAACTTACAATTCATGGATAATAATATA
>JANPWT010000006.1:30700769-30711698 GCA_024678245.1 Erythroxylum densum
TAAAGAAACGGTTATTCAGTTTAGCTCCGTAACTGTCTTCAACTGATGTTTCTTTCTTCCGTCTGATTTTTGTATCGGCTGCTTTTCTCTTTGTAAAGCTTCCGTCTGCTTTTTGTATCGCTTCCGTCTGCTTTTTTGTTTTATCGCTTCCGTCTGCTTTTCTTTTAACGCTTCCGTCTGCTTTTCTTTTAATAGCTTCCGTCTGCTTTTCTTTTAATAGCTTCCGTCTGCTTTTCTTTTAATAGCTTCCGTCTGCTTTTCTTCCTTCTGTTTTTCTTCCTTCTGCTTTTCTTGTAACGCTATCGTCTGTTTGTTTATTTGTATATTTCTCTTTGTTTATCATCAAAATTATTTAATACGTAAAGTCTGGTTTTGACTTAACAATAGCGTCATTCTATATGTGTACAACTTAAAAAGGAACAAGAAAAACTAAAAAAAAAGGAAAGTTCAAAAACTCATGTACAAACAGTTCAAGAACTCCTAGAAAAATTTCATCTTTTGCATAAAAATAACTAGTTCCATTGACTTTTCTGACTCTACTACTTATCACTGCTTTGATTGCCTCAGAAGAACCAATCCATGAAGCATGTAATCTTCTAGCCCACAGAATCCCATGGCTTGCAGTCGCAAGTGGCCAAAAATATAACCATGGGTTCGAAGCAAACATATATTTCACTATATAAATCTCTTAACCAGATTCTATCTCTTTTAGAGTTGCAGTTCAACAATGGATTGAATGATAAAGACGAGACTTTTGCAATAAGAACGACTGTCTTTGTAGAACAAGCTCAGCATGCAGTAATCTATTATTTGTTAGTCTAGGATTGGAAGGAACAAGTTTAGTTTAATGCATGTTTGATACACAAAGCAATACATTGGAAAGTGGGAGTGTCAAATTTGAAACAAGTTCCATGAATATAGTATGCAGATGATTGATTAAAGAATAAGGAACACACCCATGAGGGTTGTGGTGGAGCGGCACGAGCTTCTCCATCCTTAACCAAAGTCCTGAGTTTGAGTATTAGGAATGAAGTCGCTTTAAAACTCGTGAAGGAGAGCTTTGTTGCCTAAAAGGATCCTACCCAGTTTGAATCTAGATTAGTCGGTTGCCCATGTGACATCGGATATAAGGTAGTTTAACAAAAAAAATAAAATAAGGAAAAATGATGGAGATGTGCTATGATTCTAATTATGTTATGTGGATAAATGATGTTTTTTAGATGGTTATGGTTACTTTGAGTCAATGGGGTAAGGTCAAGTTGCCAATGTGTTGGCTTTAATTAATTGGTCAGATGGACGGTTTGGTTCTATTTCAATGAAATTTTCTTTTTCCCCCTTTCTTATTTATAACGAAATTTTAAAATTTTGATTTTTAATATTTTAAAAATTAAACTGAAATATTTAAAAAATTTAATTAGTATTGCACTATTATAAAATTGATTAATAGTGCAATTCTCTAACCATGTCAAGATGATAAATATTTGTGTTGATATATGCAATGGAACATACATTCAAAAGATCTTGCAATTTGCAACATTTTACTAGACATTGGTAACTAAGAAGTGGGACAAGTTGAAAATTATAATAAGTAAGGACTTAAGTCTGAATTAAGCTTGGAATCAAACTAAATCAGATGCAAAGATGAGTCCTTACAAAAAAGGTGTCAAAAAGTGTGTTGAAATTTGCAATTTTTGAGTTGTTTGCTTTGTTAGGAATAATTAGAACTTAGAGCTAGGTGGCAGTTAAAATAAAACTGAACATATTGAAAATAAAATAAACATA
The DNA here is from genome assembly GCA_024678245.1 of Erythroxylum densum. Taxonomy (NCBI): domain Eukaryota; kingdom Viridiplantae; phylum Streptophyta; class Magnoliopsida; order Malpighiales; family Erythroxylaceae; genus Erythroxylum; species Erythroxylum densum. Next base: position 30,702,552 of record JANPWT010000006.1, read on the forward strand.
TAAATTTTTATTTGAAAAACTTTTAAATTAGGATAAAAACAATGAGTAAGAATAAATTTTTTTACTATATACAGAATTATAAGTTAAACTCACAAAATATACAAAATATTTTGTATAATTTTTTTCTCATTCTCGTTTCTTCTCTCTACTAATGGAATGATTTGTTCTCTTCATCTCAAGAGACGTGTGGGATGACTGATCATTTGATCAAGGGTGCCTACTTTTTTTGACACGCTTCCCACTCACTTACTCAAAGGAGAAATATGCTGTCGGATAACGTGTAATATTCGTTGATTTGGGTTAGAATTTACCTGTACTATGGTTTCTAACCAGGTTCTCATCGATAAAAAAGCATCATTATCTGTATTAGGGTAATTCAAGTCCCGCGGAGCATCAAAACCTGTGATGCATATTGCCTATTTCTAAAAAGAAATGGTTTATATTCGTCCTCTTGTGTGGTCACTGGATCTCGGAGGACACTGCCCCTTTGCTTTTCTTAGCTTGTATTCTTCTTAACGCTTTTCCTTCCCATCAAAACATTTTAATGTTTTCTCTAGTGATGAACATAATAACATTAAAATCAAGATTAAGGTTAAAAAATAGCAATATGCAGAAATTGAACGGATAGCCTATGGTTAGGAGTTTCTTTGCAGAAGTAAAAGTCTGAGTAAGTTGAGATGGCATTCTGGATGTGTAAGTCACATTACTTCCTCAAAGAAAGTGGTAAACACATTTACTTAGTAGCTTGAAGACTGAGATAAATCATTTGGTAGTTCTATTCTACTCAAATAGTACGTTTATTTTATGTTTTAGGCTTCATATCTAAAACTCCTATGAACACTTTCTTTCTTTCTTTTTTTCACTTTCTTTCTTCTTTTTTTTCTCTACAAAAGATTAAATTTGAACGGGATTCTCTTTGTCACCACCAACTTACTGTAGTAAATTCGAACATTATCACGGCATCCGAGGAAAGTTACACACGAGAATCATTTAAGGCCAAGTCTCTTCAACACATATGCTCTTCCCACAGATAAACAAAGCCCGCATAAATTTGCGTAGTGTTCTAACTATAATGTAAGATCGGCTTCAAGCTTGACCCCTTGTAATCACTCCGTACGTGAATGATGAATCACGGAGGGAGGAGGAGAGGAGGTGAAGATGGGTCGTCCTCGGAAGATGATGAGTACAAAGTGGATGAGGAGTCGAGTGGGAAATCGTCATGGAAAAAGTTGTCGGCAGGACTGTTAAGAAGCGAGACTCTTCTTGGTATTACAGTGGGGAGAGAACCTAACAGGAACGACAGCATCGAGCCAGGGCCTTCTCACGGCTTGCTTATCCATCCTGACAAGAGGTAATAAGCTCTTTATATTTAATGAATTTAAAAGAAAATGATTGAACCTTTAACTAGATATATTCATATGCTTTGCTGGGTAGTATGATGAGAAATGAGAAATGAGAAATCAAAGTACATGCGTTGCAGGTTCTATAACATATGGAAACATTTCATCCTTATATGGGCAATATACTCGTCCTTTTTCACACCACTTGAGTTCGCATTCTTCAGAGGACTACCAGAAAATCTTTTCCTACTTGACATTGCCGGTCAATTTGCTTTTCTTGTCGATATCGTTGTCCACTTCTTTGTTGCCTACCGCGACACTGAATCCTATCGCATGGTTTACGATCGTAAACTCATTGGCATCCGGTAATTTCGTAAAGAATCCCTTCCTATGGTCGCTTGTGCTTTTTCTTTTGCCTCTCTATATGGAAAGGAACCTGAATTGTTTTATGCTTGAATTTGACAGGTACTTGAAATCTAGATTTTTGGTTGATTTTCTGGGCTGTTTGCCTTGGGATGCCATATACAAGGTGAATTGTTAATGGTTGAAAGGTAAATATTTCTGAAATATTAGACTGTAATTGAAGCTGTTTGCGTCTTATTAGGCTACTGGGAGAAAAGAGGCAGTGAGGTACATGTTATGGATTAGGCTGAGTCGAGCGCTCAGAGTAACTGAATTTTTTGAAAGGCTAGAGAAAGACATGAGAATCAACTACCTTTACACCAGAATTGTGAAGCTTTTTGTTGTTGAGCTCTACTGGACACATGCAGCCGCCTGCATATTTTACTATCTTGCTACTACTGTGCCTCCGTCTGACGAAGGTTACACTTGGATAGGAAGTCTACAGTTGGGTGACTTTCGCTACACAAATTTCAGAGAGATTGATCTCTGGAAAAGATACGTAACTTCACTTTACTTTGCCATTGTCACTATGGCGACTGTGGGTAATTTCAAATCCCTTGGAGATTTTGTGGTTATTAAAGCCCATCAACTATTCAAAGTATTGTGATTATAGCTAAACCATAATGTTCTTCAATATGATTATGAATATGTGATTTTGCATGCAGGTTATGGAGAGATCCATGCGGTAAATATAAGGGAAATGATATTCGTGATGATATATGTATCATTTGACATGATTCTTGGTGCTTATTTGCTTGGTAACATGACTGCGTTGATTGTGAAAGGGTCCAAGACAGAAAAATTCAGGGACAAACTGGCTGAACTCATCAAATTTATGAACAGAAATAATATTGGCAAAAGCACAGCCAGTAAGATTAAAGGGCACTTGAGATTACAATATGATCGCGGTCATTTTGATACCAATGTTCTTCAAGACATTCCTGCTTCCATTCGCACAAAGGTCTTATATATAGAAGTGTACTGCCATATATATCTAACCATTGTTTTGATCATTTAATTTCTATATTTATGACAATGACTGTTACATTTTCTATTGCAGGTGTCACAGAAGTTATATGAACCATACATTACAGGTGTTCCACTTTTCAAGGAATGCTCCTTGGGATTCATTAAGCAACTTGTAAGCTAGCATGGTTGTTTTATCAATTAATCCTCATATAGAAAGCTTGATCAAAGATCGACTGTATAGAATGTATTCTCTATTGTAATAAGTTCTCATTTTTGACTTATCAGGCAATAAAGGTCCATGAAGAATATTTTCTCCCTGGAGAAATGGTTATAGAGCAGGGACAAGTGGTGGATCAACTTTATATTGTTTGTCATGGTGAATTGGTAAAGTTTTAAAATGAATCAATCGAAGAGACTAAAACTTCCCATCTACTAGATTCTAATTTTACTTTTATTTTTCTAATAGATGAACGACACCACCAACATTGATTCTAAGATTGCACTAGACCATTACCATCTTCTAACTTATTTTGGTATCATCTATAGGAAGAAGTTGTGAGAGAAAATGAAGAAACAGAAGAAGTATTTTTGAACCTGCATGCTGGGAGCTCATTTGGTGAAGTGTCTTTCCTTTGCAACACTCCACAGCCTTACACAGTTCGAGCCAGGGATTTATGCAGGGTCTTGAGACTTGATAAACCGTCATTTGTCGAGATTCTAGAGATACATTTCTCTGATGGAAGGATTATCTTAAACAATCTCCTTGAGGTGAGTTTAATTTGATAAACTAATCCCATAATCATGTTGCTGACAAGTTTCTTCCAATTTTTATCAAAAATTTTTACAGGGAAAGGATTCTATTCAACGAAATGAATTATTAGAGTCAGAGGTCACCCTTTACATAGAAAAGTCCGAGACAGAGTTAACAATGAGGCTAAATTGTGCCATATATGATGGAGACTTTTATCGACTGAAATGTCTGATACGAGCTGGAGTTGATCTTAATAAGACAGATTACAATGGAAGATCGCCTCTGGTATTCTCTGCTTTTTAGTCCTTAATATACGCTTGTAGAATAGCCTTATATGTGTGTTATCTTAATACAGCACACTGCTGCATCTAAAGGGTATGAGGATATAGCCCTTTTCCTTATTGAAAGAGGAGCAGATGTCAATATCTCTGGTAATTATTAGTATTGGCTTAGATTCATTTCCTGTACATGATCACATATTCTGAATTCAAAAGGAAACTGTTAAATAACAGATAAGTTTGGGAACACACCCCTACTTGAAGCCATTAAGAGCGGGCATGACGAAGTAGCTTCTTTGCTAGTAAAGGGAGGAGCAATAATAGCAGTTGATGATGCGGGTGATTTTCTTTGTTCTGCCATCGCAAAGAGAGATTTCAATCTCTTTAAGAGGTTGTTGAACAATGGGATTAATCCCAACGCCAAGAACTATGATTTTCGAACACCACTTCACGTAGCAGCCTCGGAAGGATTATACTCCTTCGCGCATTTACTTGTACAAGCAGGAGCAAGTGTTTTGCCAAGAGACAGGTATAATATTATTATTTAAATCAGTCCGTTGTGATAATTTTATAAGTTCACATTCTTGTACATAAACATAATGGTTTGTTATTCAATGTTAGATGGGGAAACACTCCGTTAGATGAAGCTCGTGTATGCGGGGACAAGAATTTGATAAAGCTGCTTGAAGATGCCAGGCCTTCTCAATTGGCTGATATAACTACTCCATCTGGACCATTGTAGAAGAACTCGTCAGAACAGCGATTGACGTATTCAAATGTAGGAGTGGTTATGTTTTGTCTGAACATGGCGGGCGAATTCTCGATGTGAACACAATTGTTGATGACCAAAACTTATTCTTGGTTGAGGAATCCCACCATGAGTAAACACATGTAATCTATCTTTACTTTTGGTATTAAGGATCTACTATTAAGACTTTAAATAGCGTTTTAAATTTGTAGTAGGTCACAATCTATATACAAACTACCTTCTGAAAACTCTTTTGCCAAATGCTTAAAGAAAAAGGTGTATTTTACATCTTAAAATTTATATTAAAACTTAATTTAAACTTATATACACACACACATACACACAATAATGTGTAAGATTTAATCTTTAACATTCTAAATAATATTTCAAGCATAGAATTCGCCTAAGAACATTTATGATATAATTAATTCAACACCTTCAAACCTTAAAATTAGTGTTATAAAGAAAACCTTAAAATTAGTGTTATAAAGAAAAGAGAGAAATACTAACCTTGATCTATACTCTTTGTAATTTCTTCTTATTCGCAAATACTTTCTTTACACTAAAGTTTTATCTACTCTCACCTTTCTCCCTTTCTTTGTTCTTTCCAGTGGTGTAAGAACGTTTGTATGTCTTTTAAATTTATAAGCATTTTCTCAATTGAAGGGAGAGGGAAGGGTTTTTCATTAATTAACCTTAATGATTCTAATTTTCTTTGATAAACCCAATAACTATTATTTTGGGCCCACTTTATATTATAATTAAATAAAGTAATATGGTTCACACTTATGATTATCAAATTAATCTAACAATCTCTCACTTGGCCCATATTATGATTTGATGATCCAACAATACAAGTGTGCACCATATTTTGAATCTCTCAAACCATTAGACTTTAATTAATTGAAATAATGAGATTATGGCACTTACAAGTGATCTAACGACATGATTTCTTCCATGTATCACTTAATCATCTCGACTCAAAATAATTATAATTTAGATCACTGTAGTTCTCAACTTTAATATTTTCTCAAAACATAATTTGTCATCACAATAAAATAATGCGTGTACACAACATAATATGACAACTAACAAATAAGTCAAAACATAACATTAATTGAATTCATAAGTGTCAAAACAATAATAGCAAATATCCAAACATATGTACATACATAAATGATCTCATGCTAACAAGGACTTATCTATAATATCAATAAATGTTTTAGGCAATAACCCTTTAGTTAACGAATCCACATATGTACATACATAAATGATCTCATGCTAACAAGGACTTATCTATAATATCCATCCTGTTAACATGACCAATAAATGTTTTAGGCAGTAACCCTTTAGTTAACGAATCCATTAGCATTAGATCAATTCCAATATGTTTAATTGACACTTTATGTTTTTGTACTTCTTTGACTGACAAGTATTGCAAATCTGTGTTTAACACCTTTATAATACTTGTCATTTTTAGAGAAGAAGACAATTGTCAAATTATCACAATAAATTCTTAGCGGTTTAGCTATAATGTCAACAATACCTAGCCTTAAGACAAAGTTTCGCAACCACAATGCTTGAATAGTGGCCTCAAAGCATGCTACAAATTTGGCTTCCATAGTAGAAGTAGCAATGACAGATTATTTTCCACTCTTCCAAGAAATTGCCCCTCTTTTTAGTTGGAATAGATAACCAAAGGTAGATTTCCTTGAGTCTATCTGATTTCCTATATGTGAGCATGTAAACCTTGGTACTGTGTAAATACTTAAGAACTTTCTTTGCAGCTTTCCAGTGGTCCAATACAGGATTACTTTGATGTCGGCCTAGCATTCTAACAACAAAATTGATATCTGGGCGAGCACAAGTCTAAATATACATTAGACTCCTAACTATAGAAGCATAGGGAATAGATTCCATTTCCTTTCATTCCAAATCATTCTTGGGATATTGCATTTCACTAAATTTATCCCCTTTATGAATTGAAACTACCCCTGCTGAGCATGTTTCCATCCTAAATCTCCCTAATATTTTACCGATATATCCTTTCTGTGACACTAACAATCTTTGTGTCCTATCATGGAATATTTCTATTTCAATCACATAGGATGCCTCATCTATATCTTTCATTTCAAAATTATTAAAGAGAAATTTATTTACAAGAATTGGCGGGAAGTGATCAAAGCGGATATGTCAGAGTTAGCCATTAGTGAGGTCGTTGCTCAGTGTAGAAAAGTTTGGCGTGAAAGGATAAGGGTAAAGGATTGACTGTTCCAGTTACCCAATCCCCTTACTTGGTGAGTACCAAAGAGGGATGAACTGTATATAATACTAGATTCTCGCAGATATTTCCTCCTTCAGGTATTCCCCATCTTTTTCTTTTACTGTTTTTGTTTACCACATCATTCTTATATTGTCTCATTTGCATGCGAGTCCACCGGAAATAGCCTCTCTACTATGTAGGGGTAAGGCTGCGTACTATCGGACCTCCCCAGACCTTGCTTCATTGCGGGATTTCAGACTGGGTGATGATGATGATGATGATGATGATGAATTAGTCTATATTTTGTTTGCAGGTCGTAGTTCACTTTTTTGGAGATAAAGGGACATATTAGGGTAATTTTAGGATGATTTGGGGCTAGTTTGATCAAATTATGAAGCTATAAGAAAAGTATTTGGCCAAGTACATAGTCGAGTACTTGTATGTGTTCACATTTTGAACTCGTGTTTATGCATATGTTCACTTCAGGTTAGGATGTTGTGTTTTTTAAGTACTAAAATAAGAACACATCTGTGACCTTACCAATGCAATGCCTAGAAATCAAAATTTTGAACTATAAACATAAAAATGATGGGCAAAGCAAAACGGAAGCTTGGGAGGCATAATTAGACAGCCTAGAAGAGTTAAAAAAATGAAAAACAAGTAAAGAGACATAACTGGAGTGGACTTTCATCAATCTAAAGTGAATTTTAAGAAGATCAAAAGGGATTTCATTATGTTTCCTTTAGTTTTCATGCTATATATTTTATTATGAGGAACTAAATCATTATAGTACTTGGACAAGATAAACTCCACGATGGATAGTTTATTAATTTCAACTGATTTTAATTTACTCTTCAATTTTATTATGATTTGAATATATGTTATTTATTATACTTGAATTAATAAGTTTTAGATATTGATTCATGTTTGATTTCATGCATTTGAAATTGAAAATTCCTTTATGTGAATTGATCTAGCGTAATCGAGAAAAGTTGCATGCAATCTTAGAGATAGGTTAACATAAATCTTCCCTATTAGGGTCAAATCTAAAAGAGGAATTCCTAAACTAGGTAATGCAATTCTATGGGTCTTAATTTGAAAGAGAATTTGATTAATCAACCTAGGATTAGTTGCTAATAATCCTAAGGAAGATATTAGCATAATTGAAAATTTTTCACAGTCTGATAAACTTTAAGTTAAATTAATGTATGAATTCTTATATTCATGAGAAGTTCTACTAGGAATCCTTATCCAATTACTCTCATTATTATTGGTTATTTCTTGGTTTAATCTTGTATAGCTATTAATCTTATCTAGTTAGTCAATCGTGTTGATTTATTTTAGTTTATTGTTTTCATTTTGACTTTGATTAATCGTCAATGTTATAATTTGTTAGACTAGATAATAAAGAGATAATTAGTATTAGTAGTGCTAGTATTAAAGAGATCATGCTTGTTAGTGCTAGCTACAACTACACCAAGTGCTTATGGTAAAACAACAATCAAAAGATCTAGTATAGCTTTTATTAATGTATGGTAGCATTCATACTAAGTGATGATATTCTTATTTTAAGGTAAAAATGTCACTTATTTGTAACGCTTAGTGGTACTTTTTGAATATAAGTGCCTGCTTGGATGAGCTTATATCAGTAGAGCTTTTGTTAGTAGAGCCTTTTTTAGAAGAGCTTTTCTAACAAGCCAGTTGACTGTTTAGCTATCAATTAAAAAAACTACTTTTTTAAAAGAGTTTCATACAGTAGACTGTTTGGCAACATAAAAATAAAAAGCACTTTATTAATTTTAACTATATTTTATTTTGTAATAAAAATTAAATATTATTTAAGTATAGAAATATTATTTAAAGTATATTAAACAGTATACAAAGCACAATATATTAGGTTTACATTTGATTTGAAAGAATTCAACTATTATTAGGTCTTTCATGAATATAATAGGTTTATATTTTCTTTACAATTGTTTGGCAAATTCACTTTAGTTACAACAATTGTTCATGTTGGACCAAGCTTTTATAATGGATCCATCTTTAAGATTTTCAACAAATTCCTTCAGTGCAAGGAAGTCACTCCCATCACAAGATTGGCTATGTTTTTGAAGAGCCAAAAAAGATTATAGAAAGCAAGCAAAGTACATCCACTTGAGGAGAGCCGATGGAAATTGGAACAATCCCCAGAACCAAAATTACTTAAACTGAAGCTTTGCCTGGGCTGAAGTCAAACCAAGCCCCCATATAAAGCCGATTCCTCTTATTAAGAGAAGAAGTCTAAAGAAGAATCTTGCAAATACACATACACAATATCCCACCGAAAGAAACGAAACTGTTAAATAACAAAGAACCAGTAAGTTACAAATTAGAAAAAAACAAAATCCCTAATTTGA
>JANPWT010000006.1:30731219-30741461 GCA_024678245.1 Erythroxylum densum
TTTTGTATTGAATTGCATTCTCTGCAACTTTTTGTATAAATTGGTATTCCGAAATGACTTATGTATTTTGTAACTGTAAAAGGGCCCTAATGGCTATTGAAATTTTTATCGATGGTTTTGCGTTAATTGAAAATGTTTATGAATGAATGTGGGCCCAAATTGAGTATCGATTTCCTCATTTTGTGTTATCGATTTTCAAAAAATATTTATGTGGATTTTTGAAAGATTGAGTGTTTTAGCGCGCCACCCTCTCAGGGCACGAATTTGGATATCACCATCGATTTCGGGTTCAGGTCTTGTGGGAGTGAGGTGCTACAGGTCACTTCCTCATTAACTGCTTCAGGCATGAGGACGTTGTATCTGGAGTCTTGGGGCTCTTCCCAGACTGAAGCCTGGGCCCCTGCGCTTGTCTTGTCTGCTTGGGAGCTCGTCTTTGAACAATGGTCCATGGCCCATACCTGTTAGGCGTGGCTGTCTCCTTCCTTCCTGCGTGCTCCTTCAGCGGCCGTTGAGTGGCTATATCCTGTTCACCGTGGTGGGCCGTCGGAGCTGAAGGAGAATTGGTTGTCGGGGACGTGCGGGAGCAGGAGATCGTGGGGTGGTCAACTTTACTGCATGAATAACACACCTGAGGGAGGCCCTTGTAGGCAGCCATCAGCGTTTCCCCGTCCAATTCAACCTGCATTTTCAGAGGCAAGCTTAAATCAATATCAATTGCAACACGGGCATATTTACCTCGTATGGGCAACAAAGTTGCATCGTCCAACTTCACCGTGCTCCCCACGAGGTTCCCGAAAGCTTGAAGGATCAACGGATGGTATCGAGCTATGGACAGATTCGGGAAACGAATCCAGACGATAGCTTGCGAGACTTGGGCAATCGTCAGTCGAAAGGCAGGGCTCCAGCACTTAACAACGAGTACCTGCCAAAAACCAGCCACGGCCCATTGGTAAGGACATGTAGATAATCTGCTTCTTTGAATTTCACCAAGTAGAAGTTGTTGTCAAGGTCCACCATCTTCATCAGAGCATGCAACTGCCACATGCTTCTCAGGCGGCCAAGGAGAGTCCGATACCCTACCTGTCATCCCAGCAACTTAACCATGACAGCAAGCTTCCACTGGATATTCAGTTTGGTATGCATCTGTTGGGATAGAACGACGCTACCCCCACGTTCCTCGACGATGGTCGTGATGTCCCCCTCTTCTACCTCAACCGGAAGGTCTTCCGACCAAGCATGGCCCCCCTCCACCAGAGCCTCAGTCGCTCCACTTGTCACAGCCGCTCTATACGACGGCTTGGTTGCGGCAACTTCATCATCCCATTTCCGGGTGCGACCCTTCTTCGCTTGGTGCCCCTCGTTGTCGAGGGCGTCCATACTCTCACCGAGCTCCACCAGGGAAACTCAAAGAGATGTAAGAGTTCACTGTCAACTGAACGTACAAAGATCGCCAACTTATCTCGCTCTAACTGTTAACGTTACAATAAACCTAAAGCAATTCAACTTGAAGTTTTTAATAACATCACCTTTATTTTTTATAATGAGTTGAGATAGATATGAAGTCGGGATTTACTTTGAACGATTATAAAATGCTATGATTTTTTTGAACACATTGAAACGTTAAGATTTAAATTAAATTTGGATTAAAACCTTAAGATCCAATTTAAACTTTTTGTGAAAAGATTAACATTTTAAGTGATTTAAAACAGTTAGAACAATTTACGCTATTTATACTTGGTCCTAATGCATACTAATTTGAGCTTCGAAGCGGTCATTCTGAGAGACATATATAGTTTTATTCCGGACAAGAAGCAATCTGGCAAGAATACGTAGCAAGATCGTAATTTGGAACGATCAGTAACTGGTAAAATATCAGTTACCAAAAGAGCATTTTGAAGAAAATTATAGGCTCTATTGAAGGTAAACAAGTAAATTGGAAACAACACTTCGTGAACCTCTTTGTAAGGCTAATTGGAGCTAAGCGCGTTATAGTGTTTCAATTCAAGCCCAAAACCTGTCAGAAAAAACAAATTGGCATGTAATAAATGTTTGTTTATCAGATTGTCGTTTGCGATATGAATATATCTTTTAACAGATACCGTATTATGAACGCAACTAACCAAGTGTAACTTTGGTGAGGTATATAAACAAAATGCTTTGGATTGCAGTGCAGTAAGTCGAGCTTTTAAAAGTTTTACCAGAGATGGGAAATTGTTTAAACTGTGTTCTTCCTGTTCTCAAATTGTTATTCTGGATTGCTAATTCTGATGCTCAAGGACTTACAAGGGCAGTAAACAATTCAGTGACTGCTATTTTAGTGTTTGGAGACTCGTCTGTGGACACTGGAAACAATAACTACTGGCCTACCCTCCTAGCCAAGGCTAATTTTTTGCCTTATGGCAGGGACTTTCCAACCCATTCGCCAACAGGTAGGTTCTCGAACGGACGCCTAGCGACCGACTTTTTGGGTGAGTTTTATATGAAATCGAACTAGCTTATTGTTACCATAAAATAGCCACATGATGGAACGATATGATGATGTTTTTCCTTTGGACAGCTTCATATATTGGATTGAAAGAGAATGTGCCTCCATATTTGGATCCAAATCTTAGTATTGAGGAGCTGAAGACTGGTGTCAGTTTTGCATCGGCTGGCAGTGGATTCGATCCAGACACGCCTAAAATAGCGGTATCATCTCTTTCCAAGATGTATTTAGGATTTCTAGCAGTCCTGACCTCAGTCACTTTAATGTTTCTTCTACAGTAAAAGTCGAAACTAAGGAAAAGAATACTGACGTCGAATGTTCAAGGTTTTAGAATGCAATTTACAGTTTCGAAATTGTATTCTTGGCTTTAATGCTGCAAGGGTTTTAAATTACCGTCAGCAACTATACGTATCTTATTCATATGGAGGTGCAATGGTTACTTATTTTACATATTAACGGCAGAATGTCATTCCTATACCGAAGCAACTGGAGTACTTCATAGAGTACAAGAAGAGAATGGTGTCTGCCATTGGAGAGCAAGAAACCGAACATCGCATCAGTAAAGCAGTCTTTCTTGTCAGTGCTGGCACAAATGACTTTGTTCTCAATTACTACAATTCACCTCCTAGACAGTTAACCTTTAGCATCGCTGCGTACGAGCACTTTGTTCTGGAGCTAGCAATAAAGTTCTTACAGGTTTTACTCTCTTTATTGTTTTAAAATATGCAATTAAAAATCTGAATTAGAACATTCATTGCTCATTATAGTCTTAAATAATAACTGTTAGCATCTTTCACCATGACCAATGTAATAAAGACCTTAATTCAATGGCCTATAATTATGATAGGTTTTTGAGCAACCATATTGTAGAACTGGTTATCTTCTTGTTAACTTATTTAATACTTCCTCCTATCTAAAATAAGTGTTGTTTTAGAGAAATTTTAATTATTTAAAATAAGTGTCGTTCACGATTTTTTATGTATGTCTATAATTTTATTTCTAAAATTACCCTTTAATTTTTCCCACATCTTAATTATATAGATTACATTTTCAAGACAATTCAACATGCAATTAATAAGTGTATATCAAATATTTCACTAGCTTTCTTAATAAATATGCATCTTTCTAAAACGACACTTATTTTAAATAAGAGGGAATATATTTTTAACCAATTGTCTCCTAAAACGGTCCCACATAATACAATGTCTCCTCGATATCTTTTTTTTTTTAAGCTTTCCCCTCGATATTAATCACAATAACATGCTATCATCTTCAACTTTAATTATTTCCTTGAGCAAACAGATCGCCCAAACTTAGTATCTAGGCCCAGGCAATTGTACAACCCAACTTGTCCTCCATAGGGCTTCTAGAAGCAATTTATTACACTTGCAAAACCTTACATGTTAAGGAACGCACCGGACCGTAACAGAAAAAAGGTCAATTAGGAAACTAATATTCCTGTGTCGAAAATCGAAAATGGCACTGCAGTGGATGATTCTGACCTACGTGGTCGCTGCAGAGGCCGTCCTAGCGGCGGTCCTAACACTTCCCTCGCCTAAGCTGTTGAAGTACCGATTGGTATCTCTGGTCTCTCTCCTCCTCCAACCTGCTCTCTTCGTCGTTCCTTTTGCGGGTTTCCAGCTTCTGGGTTTGTTCTTTCCCCCCCTATTATAATGCTTATCCATGATAGCTTGTGGATGTTGACTCGATGTTGGGGTTTGTTTGTTTTGTGGGTGTTTGCAGACATTTATTGGAAGAATGAGCATCGATTGATGTGCACATCTGAGATCTGCACTGCCGCTGAGAGGGATCGCTATGAGAAATCTGTGAGTTTTATCTGATTAGTGCTTTCAACCTCTGTTTCTTTTCTATATTATTTTTATAACTGGTGTGTAAATAATTACATCAAAGGATAGACAATTATCTGGTGGCTTCTCTTAATCTGATGCTTTGCTTATTGCGTCGACCTATTATATAGACAATGAATGGAGGGAAGAGAGAACTGTTTAGCAGTTTTATCCCTTTCCATGCGGAACTAGGGAAGTACTCTTTCATTCAAGGCTGTTGGCAAGTTCCTGAAAGATATAAATATATCTATCCGTAGATGTATAGTTTGTTTGAGAATTCATGGTGTTACTCTTGAAATTATGCGTATCTTAATTGGGAACTCCAGTGGCTAGATTTACATTTGCAGTATGTTCGGGTATCTGCTGGTTTTGCAGGTTGAAATGAATACATTGTTGATTCTTTATAAGAGGACGCTTCATTCTATATTACTATTTTTTATTTTCATTTTTAACTCTAGAAGCAATGTTTTCTCGCTGAACTCTTTTTAAATGGATTTTAGCTGCATCATTATTTAGAGTCAAAGACTTTTGTAGTAGTTTCCCATATAATGTGGCGAAAATAAAAATGACTCACCTTGCCTGATTATGGCCAAATTTTGAATGCAGTCAGGCGTAATGATGTTGCATTAATGAATCTTTTCTTCAAAAGAAGATTATGTATATGTGTGCACATAACGTAATGTAAGTGAGTGCTTTTCCAAGCACTGGACACATAAAATTCATAATGGGAGCTTTTTGGCCTGTTTCCCCGTTGTCCATTCTTCCTTTCTTCAAAAGAAGATTATGTATATGTGTGCACTTAACGTAAGTGAGTGCTTCTCCAAGCACTGCACACTTGAAATTTAGAATGGAACTTTTTTGCCCTTTTCCCTGTTGTCCATTCTTCCTTTCCTCAAAAGAAGATTATGTATATGCATGCACATAATGTAAGTGAGTGCTTCTCCAAGCACTGGACACGTGAAATTTATAATGGGAGTTTTTTTGCACCTTCCCCGTTGTCCATTCTTCCACATCGGACAAGCAATTCATTTAGCATTGGGGAAGAATAGTTGAAATCTCTTTAACCAACATAATGAAGTCTGCCATCTCATTAGTGGGAATGATGTTGATCTGATTTCTTTCTTGTATGCTAAATTTGGCCAGTAATTAATGCTAAGTCACATGGTTCATAGTTTTTCATAGTGATGGTTGCTTTGTAAATTCTGGGACTTAATAGAACCTGGAAGTTAAGTTAATCAAACTTAGTTGCCCAATACTCCTTTTAGTCCTGATGGCCTTGGAGTTCTATAAAAGTTGTAGAAGCGTTTGTATTGTAGAAGCAAGTTGCTCAAGTTTTTCTAGATATTGTACCTTCATATGTGGGAAAATTCTAGCATAACTTTCAAGCCGTAATTTTAAGTTCCATAAGGTTTGTTCTGTAGATTTTTTTTTCTGCACACCTTTTTATTGTTGGAATATTTGAAACCTGAGGAAATAATTGCAATGAATATATTGGACCAAGGTGAAAAGACACAGGAAGCTTACAAGTTGAAACACTGTTCAAGCAACCATAATCTGTTGTGTTCAATTAGCTGTGTGACCTTTGATTAAATCGATACAGAGCTCTAGCCAATATTAGAGACCTGGTTGATTCTGATCTCCTAGTTACTGCATCTTCGGTTCACAGCTCTATGGTGATGAAAATTTCAATCTGTGAACCTATATAAAACCACTTATGTTAAGTGTTAACTATAAGCTTTCCTCTGTTTTTGGTACATCGGAAAGTTACATATTGATTACATTATATTGAAAAATGCTTACTTTTGTATGTGTGATGCAGATCTACAAATCTCAAAGGAATGTCATTCTATGTGCTTCTGCATGCCTTCTCTATTGGTATGCCACTTTGGTTCTTGCAGTTTTTTTTCCAATAACTTTTTCAGAAATTATTTTGCAGTGAGAATTCTGTCTACAAGCCCTTGATCTACCGTTAATCTAATTTCCGATTTTCATTTTAGTATGAACATAGTGGCTGCATTGTTGGTGTAATATAAACATCGCTCTTGCCCAACTCTCCTCAACCCTCTCTGCATTTCATCGACTTCCTTATTCATTTAGATCCAACTCTTGAATTCTTTCCCCATTGTGCTTACTGAACCTAAAACATTGTTATCTCTTGTTTTCCTTTTCCTGGACGTTCAATGCCTTCTTGTATCCAGAACTATGTTTCAACTTCCATCACATAGTTTGCTCCTCTATTATATGTTTAATCTCAGTTTTCTGTTCTGGGGCCCTCCTTTTTGCCCTGGTCTTATAATGTCATACATTTTTGTTCACACCGTGTGTCTACCTGCTTGCCAATTTACTCGGAGTTCTATGCTGTGTGTTGGATTAGTGGTGAAGATGTGATATTTGGTGAAGATTGTGATATTGGTTGTTTTTACTTTGCTTATCGTTAAAATTTCAAACTTTGATTTGATCAGCTTTGAGAAATATGTAGGAATTTCTTCTGATTTGGCTGTAGTGTGAGCTTTCTTCATTTAAGCCAAGCTCATAAGTTATGCATCAATTTTTCTGGTAGTGTATGTTTGAATTTGTGAAGTGTGTCATTTCCTGTGGTATAGGTGTGTGTATCGCATATGCAAATACTATAAGGAGATCCAGACTTTGGAGGAAGTAGAGAAGAGGTACAAGGAACAGTGATTGCTCTATTTGATCTTATGTTCTTAAGTAGTTCTAGCTTCAAAACTATGATGTACTTTCTGCGATAAAATTGAGTGATCAGAGATATGGGTTCAATGCACCGCGAGTGCCACGCTTGTGTTCATAGATATGTATACCTAATTACTCTTTTATGCTTTTCCTCCTTTCATGAAACATAAACATGAGTTTGGCACAGTATTATGATTACAGATGGACTTGGTATTAAGGTTGCTCTTAGTATAGTATGGTAGTAATATCGGGCAATATTGAGCACTATTTCGAGTAATTTTTTGAAATTATAAAATAGTTTTGAATTTTATAAAATTACAAAAAAAATCCTTTAATTTAATGTGCTATGTAATTTTTTACATCAATCAGGTCTAAAAAATCATAAAAATATAAATTTGAAATAATAATTATTTTTTATTTTTATTAATATTATACTTCACATATTTTATATAAAAATAATAATTACAATTAATATAAGAAAAATGTTGTTTAATTGATATACAAAATAAACTAAATAATACAAAATATTTAAAATATTACAATTTATATCATATAATTAAAAATAATTATATCAAAATATCAGTAAGAATAATATAGGACTATAAATATTACAATAAGAGATTGTGTTGAGAAATAAAGTAGAAGGGAAACTCGAAAAGTACTTGTAGTTAAAAGTTTTATATTTATATTGTATATTATAAAATTTAACATATAAAATAAACACATGCAAAATTAAAAATGGAAAAACAAATAAAAAAACATAGAACTTCATTTGATGGTATATTTGCTCAAATTGCACTTGATTTTTATTTAGTGTAAAATTTTCATCTTTAAGTAGAGTTTTATTATCATCTTATTCAAATTTATTGTTCCAAACAATACATTAATACTTTCTCATCTAATATTAACTTCCAATTTACTTTCATCTATAAAACTTAGTTTCTTAAAATCCCAATTTGTTAAAAGATAAAAATAATCAAGACAAATTAGATATATAGGACTACTTGCTATATTAATAGTCTTAATAAACAAATAAAAATTAATTATTAAGAATTTAAAAGAAATTATATTCAATTTAATAATACATAATTTTTTCTAAACTTTAAGTTGTATCAAACAAAGTCTAAATCGTTCAATTTTTTATGTTTCAGTCTATTTCTTTTTTTAAAATATATTTAAATAAAATATATGAATTTAAATATATTTTGATTTCTTTCACACCGTGTTGTGCTCACAAATTCGCTTAAAATTCAAATTGTAATTTTTTATATTTCAAGAACATCACATCTAAATTGGTCACACCGAGCAACTCTAAGATAACAAAAGTAATTTTTTAAATAAAATAAAGTGATGATTAATTTTAAACAAGTAACAAAAGTGAAGAAGTTTGCTTTTTGATGAATTGTAATGGATATCTCAACATCGTCACACGCATCTTTATATGCTTCTATTTGTAAGTTAAAGAAATCTTGCATCATCTTATTTAAAATAATTGTTGTGATAATTAATAACATTTACTTATTAACTTCATCTTTTTTATAAAACCTGGTCTAAAATAAATGTCAAGATTCAAAAATGTCTCAATAAAAAACAATAAAAAGTAAAGTTGTTTTCCTCATTTTTCATTGATGATTATAAGATAAGGTGTATATAAGAAAGACCTAATATTCAAGTTAGTCTTGAATGCTTTCTTCGCCCTGTCTATGTCATCTTAAAAATAAGTCATTATTGTCTTTTTATCACTATCATTCAAACAAAGTATTCTCACTAAAGGCCCATAAATTTTGATGACAAATTGATATTAAGACTAAAATTTGTGATCTTCAAGTATACTTTTAAAGACCTCCATTCTAACATTAAATATGGCATACTGAGGTATAATTAATTTATCACTGGTAAATATAACACTAAAGTGATAAGAACTTAGTTGCAAATCTTGTAATCGTAGGACAATACAAAATTTTATCATTGTTGAAACTCTTTTTCATCAAAGTCAAAAGATAATTATAGATGAATTTTCACTTTTCTTACTTTATGATAATTTCATCAATGATAGAAAACTATTTAGTATCTCCTATATTTTTCAACATCAGGCAAATATAATGTGCAACAAGTAATACAAAGAATCCAATAGAAAGAATTATATCTGCTTTGCAACTTTTTTTCCAATTGCTTTATAACTAAAATCATTATCAATGATGAATTGTACAACATTTTCAGGCCCAATTCTATTCACAACTTCTTCAAATATCTCAAATAGAGTATCAACATTTCTTACAAGGCTAGACGCATCAATGAACTTCAATAACATCATACCCTTAGCAAAATAGACTAAAAATTGATAATAGGCTCATGATTTTTATTTGTCTAACTATTACACATGATTAAACACTCATAAGTTGCCTTAATCATTCTTTTTTCATCCAAATAACTTTTTATTTCACAAATAGAGTTTCGTAGAAGATTACATTTATACTAAGCAATTGAAGGAACTTTATATCTTGGACCATAAGATACAATAGTATCTACCCTAAGTTAGTAATAATAAGCTTGTACAACATTGAATAATACATATGCATCATACCGCTATCTAACTATTTTCATGTCCATATTGTGAACTGCTTCTTTATGTTGTAAAGCACTACGAATTAAAAGTTGAGCTTCAGAAGTTGTTCGAGGACTAGAAAAGAAAAGACACCTAACTTCTTCTTTTCATCACATTAGTTGCAACAATCATTTTTTATTATATATGAATGTCACCTTTAATATTGCTAGTATCATTTTGACCACTACAAAACAAACTTCCACTGGTAATTTTGTAGTTCGATCTTTTCCTTTTGTCTTTCTTATTTTGGTACTCTTCAAGCAAAGTTTTCTTCTGTCATTTCACGTCATAATTAACTTTCTTACATAGCTACATGTCACCTTTGATTCCAACTAAATGTTTATTTAATCTGGTGATTCCTTCACCTTTCAATGTTTGTTGGTTACAATCTGAGTCCCCGTTCTGTATTATATTAGCAAACTTTGATGAATCATCATATTTTCTTTTGTCATCCTACCTTTTTTTGTTTAAACAATCCCTCTTTGTTGGATCGCATATGGCCTGAGTATTCATAATACACTGCAGAAAAGACCATATAACAACGTGAAGTATAACCGAAAATACTCAGAATGTACGAAAATACCTTTATGCCGTGGATTGGTTGTTTCTTTTCG
>JANPWT010000006.1:30742017-30757798 GCA_024678245.1 Erythroxylum densum
TTACATAAACGAAATACATGCATATATGAAAGGAATACCTCATAATATATTATTAACAAGTCATAATGTTAATACATAAATCACAACTATCCATTGGCCTAGGGCACACTACTAACACTCTTGATATACCAAATTTGCTTAATCTTAGAGCATTGGATTACCCTTCTCTTTAAATTTTGATTTAGAACTACTCTTAAATGAATCATTCTTACTTTGCTTTCTCCTATAATTTTGTATTCCTCTCACATATGGCCTTTCACCTTAAAAGCTTCAATATTTTGTCTCCATTTGTAAGCCAAAAGTAAAACGATTATATCTTTTATACTAGTTATCTTTTTTCTAATATGAGCATGGTCACTAGATGTTTATATGATGGAGGTAAAAATTAAATCAAAATTATTACTTTTTTCTTGTTCACAATAGTTAGCTCAAGTCTCAACAAGTTATTGACCATCTAGCAGATTGTATTGATATGACCTTCCAAATATGTTTCCCTCATATATAGTCTCTCTATGTCAAATAAAACTTGAATGTGAGAGACTTCAATATATATCTTTTATACCAGTTATCTCTTTTTCTAATATAAGCATGGTCACTAGATGTTTATACGATGGAGGTAAAAATTAAATCAAAATTATTACTTTTTTCTTGTTCACAATAGTTACCTCAAGTGTCAATAAGTTATTGACCATCTAGCTGAATGTATTGATATAACCTTCCAAATATGTTTCCCTCATATATAGTCTCTTTATGTCAAATAAAACATGAATGTGAGAGACTTCAATATATATGAACTCTTAATTTCTTTTATATTTCTAGAAAATATACAATATTTATGACGTGAAACATGACTTCGCATGTTATACAAAGTCAAGTTGTTCTAGTTGCTTGTGTCTTTAACTCCTAATCGAGTTCATCAATCTCTTATCACTTATTCTCCAATAGCCCCTTAAGTATGTCTTATTGCTCTAATAAATCATTCATTAGCATAGAGCAGAATTTTTATTTCAATTGAACTTTTTTACTTTAACCTTGCAACCAAGCTCCTCGTCTCCTCAACTATGCTTTAACAGCACTCATTAAGAAATTATATGTAGTAAGAATATAGATGAAATAAACAACTAGACAAGAAAGAAAACAAGAAAATTTTGAACGAGGTTCAACCAATTTTAGCGTGCCTACTACCTTGGGACTAAAAGCTTTTGATATTGTATTTGAATAATGAGAATGATAGTTACATTAAACTAAGTTTACAATAATATATTATATCCCAGACCTCGCTTTATTGTAGAATTTTATATTGGGTGTGATAATAATGATGATCTAAACTTTGGTTATACTATTATATTAAAATAGCTCCTTACTAAACTTAATTTAAACATGACTCTAATAAATCTTAGAATCTTTTAAGAGTTTGAAATCCACCAAAAACATATTTTTAAATAAGGCAATTCATTACAAAGATGATCTAGGATACTTTCTGTTCGCTCATAAACATTGCGTAATATTTTTGTTCGCTCATATACATGGACTCTAACACTTTTATCCTAGATTGTGCAACTTATTATATTTGTTTGCACATGAACACGGGCTCTGACACGCCCCTATCTTATGTTGTATCAGTCTATGAAATAACCTCCATTATCTCAATAAATGTCCACTAACTCGTATCTTCTCCTCTACATTTCAAAGAAGAATATTTCTTAACACACTATTGTATTTATCTAAAATATCTCAGAAAGTATCTGCATTCTTCTAGAAATATTTTAAAATTAAGCAGTCTTGTATAAACTATAGACAACAAAAAGTGTTCTCATTGCTATTTCAACGATCGTCTAAATTAACCAAAATGTTCAGTGCGTTCACATAGCTTACATGTTACTTCTCCTAGGAAAGTGAGATAAAACAAAAAGGAAATGTGGCAAATATTGGATTAAACTAAAAGGGAAATAAAACAAAGTTTTTTTTATCAATCGAAAAATTACAGAACAAATTACGAGACTAGTCTAAGAAAGCTAATCTCAGCTATGTCCTCGAAGAGGATCGGGAGACATTCGAAAGGGCCGTTTACAAAAGTAATAATCCCCGAGTCAAAAAATACAGCTAAATTGGCGAGCGAGTCAGCACACCAATTTTTTTTAAACCAAAGAAAATAATTGAACTCTTTGATGAAGAAAACTAGATCTTTTAAAGTACAATATATCATCTCATCTCATGCACCTAAATACATAATACATTATAATGTGAACTTACTACGAAGTCCACGATCAAGTCTTCCTTCAAGTTCAAAGTTCTCCGAGGGATGAGATACTATTTTATTACATATTGCAATTACAGACTTCAAACGTCAAAGTTGATTAACCATCTGTGATTCATTCATATTTTTCTCTCTCTCTTTCGCTCTTGACTTCTCTCTCTCTACGTTTAGTCTTAAATCTTTTGTATTTCTATAATGAAATAAAATTATAAAGAGTTTGCTCCCTAAAATTTTAATATAACATAAAGAATTTTGTATGTAGCTCAAGAAGTAAACCAAAACAAAAATCTTAAAAGGAGAGGCTACAATTGTTAGTCTCGACAAACTTATTTATGAGTCAAAATCAAATTTGCCATAGTTTGTTTTTTTCAACCAAGACTTTGGAATTGGCTCATTTAAGTGTCTTGCGATGATTTAGGGGGAAAGTAGGTTATAAAACTTGAATGAAGTGATAAAATCCAGCTGGCTAAATATTTTAGGAAATAGTTACAAAAATACTCTTTGCAGAAAATATCTTCATTCTCTGTTGACCCAAAAATCAAGCTAAGTACATCAATCAAATTCAACACGTATATGTTACCTTGGTAAGTACAAATACTTTCTATTGCAGATCTGTCAATGAAACAAAATTTGTCAAAAAAAAAAAAAATGAAGAGAGAACTTCAAAATGACCGTTTCAGATTCTTGAAATCTACAGACTCGATGCATTCTAATCCAGCCCTGTAAGGATTTATTAGCTTCAAAAGCTCGGTTGCCTTCTCCTTCGTATCGTCACCACATCCAAGTTGCAAGAGCAATACCAACTTCTGAAAGGCACCAACTTGAACAGCTTCAACAAGAACTGTCTCTTCATGTTTCTTGTCCAACTTGATAAGCTTCAAAATGGCAGAAACAGAATACTGTGATGCTAGTTCTGATACTCTCAAAATCTTCTTCACGAGAACTGGTATTGTTAGAGCATTATTGTATACCTGTTGTCTCCCTTCTTCACACTCACAAAGTCTATCAAGAACACCTAAAGCTCTCTCAGATAAGCTCTTTTCTGAATCCACAATAAGTTTTAACATCAAAGAAACCAGACCCAGGTTGACAAATTCCAATTTGATGCGTTCGCCAGAAAGTTCAGATGATAGGAGATAAAACACTAACAAAAGAGACGATTTGGTGATTGTGGGACAAATGGGCTTTTCAATGAACCCAAATAGCAGCTCAACAACTCCTGGTATTGATGCCAGAGATTCTATATGCTGCTGATTCGAAGAAAGAAGCTCTTTCAATGTCAGAATGGAGTTCTGTTTGGGTGAAGTATCTTCGGCTCTGCATTTCAAGAACCAAACCATGCACTCTAATGAAACTTTGGTTCCTAATTGTGCTTGAGCTTCCACATCAAGAGGAAACATCCAAGTGATTGCAAATAATATTTCCTCTAGCAGACAAGCGTTTCGCTCAAAAGAATCCATGGCAAATGCATGGAATGCCTCGGCCAATACAGTGCTCGTTCCGTTCACTACAATGCTTCGGCGATTTCTCTCACTTTCTTTGCCCCATTTATTGATGTTCTTCACTAATTCTAGGCATCCCAATCGATCCAAACTCTTTGTTGAAGATGCAACGCTGAAAAGAAGCTCAGATACCTGATAAGGAGAGACAGGGACTCTTGGTGTTGGGATCCGTTCGACTCCATAGTTTCGGTTCTCAACGCACCATTCTTGAATCATTTTCCTAAGTGAATGATTTGGAATCTGATCAAAACTCCCGAGAACTTGATTAGTTACAGGACAGGTGAAGTTGCCAGCTTCAAGCCAAGTCTCTATGTTCTCGCGGTCGTAAGTAATCCCAGATGACAATGTCACAGGATCTTTCATGAGGCTGAGAGATATAGGGCAAAGAAAATGTTGAGGAACGAGGGGCTCCAAGTGAGAATTTGCTCCAGCTTGTTGCTTTTTCCTGCCTTTGTTGCCAAAAGTTGGTCTCTTTCTTCTCCAACCAAAAACCATTTTCTAATTATCGAAAGATTGTTCTTTGCTGGTGGGAGGTGAAATTATATATGTATATTTTCTGAGAGGTAGAGACAGTAAGGAAAAGAGAAAAAGGGTTGATATTGGATGGCTTTCAAGGTTGAAGAAACTTGCAGAGACGGATATGAAAGAGCGGAAGGTATACATAGTATAGATATAGAGAGGAAAAGAGAGAATCGAGAAGCGTTCAAACGAGCGTGTGAGTATTATTGTGGTTGTTTTGAATGTTGAACGTTGAACCTTTGAAAGTTTATTCATTCGCCGTCAAAAGTTTGAGGAGTGAAATTAAGAAAAGTAGCGTTTCGGGTTCCGACGTTGTCTGATTCACCGGGAATTTTAATATGTTTATTTTGGTCGAACCCGAACAAGTACATGTACATCACAAGACTTGACCTTCCAAGAAGTCAAAGATTTGGCTCAATTAGGCAATAAGTTACGTTTAATTTACAAGGATATGCAAATTAAAATCCAAATGTTTATTTTGTAGATTACCATTCAGTTCTTCCTCTCTCCAAATTAATAATCTTATGCGAATGAATTGTAAGTCAGCTAATGCCTAATCCTTTCTCTATATCACTAATCTAAATGAATGCTTTCGTTATAATAATACGTTAAAAAAACCAGAAAATAGTTTTGAGGTATTTCCTTTTCTGTACAATCGACTATTTTTCAGCAGTATAGTTTCTCTATGCATTTTTGCTTTTAACCATTGGAAATAAATGGAAAAAAAAGGTAATATGTATATTGTTCACGACACAAAAATAGTAAATCAACTTTGGGTAATCTAACGCTGGAGCCTGACCAGGCCTCATGACAAGGACAAGGGTTTGAGCTCGAGCTCATTTGACCTTTGACGACTCGAATCTCAATTGAACTCAGATCAAACACTTTCGCAACTCAAAAATAATAAATCAAGTTTGGGCCCAACTTGAGGCTCAAGCCCGACTGGGCTTCATAGCAAGGACAAGGTCTCGAACTTGAATTCGTTCGAGCTTTCGACCGTATCAGTACATCAAATTACGTAATTCAACCAAGGTTACAACACCTACCTCCAAATAGTTGTTTGATTCCATCTTACTATAAGAAGTCCTAACCTCTTTTTTCTTTGATGAGTTATGCAAAATTCAAGACTAACATTAGTCATATAAAGCTAAAGTTGAAGCTGATATTGAACTATTGCGATTATGATCTTTGTCCAATCTTAGCTAATAATCATTAAATAAATTATACTAAAAATGTTCAATCATATCAATATGTTCTTAAGTCCGATCACCTTACAACTTTTGATGATAAAAATATAATCCCTCTATCTTATATCTCGAGTCCAACATAAAGATGACTACCACAATTTACCTTATCATATACTAATAAAAATTGGGTTTGTCCATCATCTACTCTACTATGACTTGGATCACCTTATTATAATCAAATATCCAATCAGAAAAAGCCCACTTGATCTCGTAAATATTGCTAAATCTAATGTACGAAGTTGAAAATTTTATTCTTGAAGATAACTCAATAGCATTATAAAATATCTTCCACTTCACACAAAGTACTTAATCAACTCTCATTACTTTTTTGTTTATAGGTAAGTATAATAAGAATCTTTTTGTCTCAGCCTGCTTAAAAACTTAACATACTTGGTGGTCAATTCTAACATCTTTAATGTTGGATTTTTTCTAGTTGAATAATCTAAAATCAACTTCTTCATGCATGGAATGCATATTTGTCATATAATATCTTTAAAAATTTTCACTTTTTTAAGTGTTGCACTCCAATGCACTATTACTCCAGACCAACTATACCACTTCCTTTATTACCTCCAACCTATCCTTTATAATCAAATTCAGGATATACATAAAACAATATATACAAAATAACCTTCCACCAATTAGCAAGCTCCCAACTTGCAACTTGTTCTTTAATTTTTCTACCGTCGTATAATGTATGCTATAGTTATCCAAAGTTATGTTGTTTAAAGTGGATGTTCCAATCCATTAACCAATCCACCATTATGATTACCAACCTGTCACTTATATGCGGTGTTAGCACATAAAACCTACTATTTTAAAATATGAACAAGTATAAGTTATAACTTACTCAGTAAATAAATGACAATAATATTAAAGAATATAAATATATAATTTCTCTCAATAATTGACTACATAACGTCCAATTATTATCAATTTGGTTTGTCATCAACGCCATATAATGCTTCTTTTGGTTGTTAGTCATCCACATATCGGATATGATGGCTATATGTTTGTGAATACTCAACAATGTCTTTAATATTTCTTTATTTTAATAATCATAATTCTTGAAATATCTTTCTTCATAATATTCTAAATTAGGATCTTGAAAGCCTGTTGGAGTGAGGTGAGCAACATCCTGAAGTTTTTGCTATCAATAATGAAAAGTAGTTGTTTATCACCAATGGTATTCTTAGTTATCAGAAACTTTGATTTGTAGCTATCATAACTTGTGACAACTATTTCATTCTTCCCTCCTACTAAGTTGGGGTCAAAAGTATTTAATCTTTTAATACTATCTTCTTTTTGTTAAACAACTTCATGTATCTCTTTAAATTAGATGTTCCACCTTTATAACCTTGTGGCCAACATCTTGTGACAACACTTACATTCAACCTTTTCAGCTCCATCCCTTGATTTAGTCTTAATGAAGTGATTTTAAACATCATTTCTTAATGAACCTATTCTTTTAGCATAAATCATTTCTTCACTTGGTAACATATTAGTAATTGTTCAGTACCATATTAGAACTCTCCCCTTAGGGAATATGTTCATCCATTTGAAACAATCAACATATATTAGCATATTTGTTATTTATGGACATTTATATACGCATTTTCATGAACATTTAACATGTATACAAACTAAATTTAATGAGCATTTACATGAACATTTACATATATACAAACTAGCCAAAAAAATTAATGGAATTGAGGCCAACTATTTCTAAGAAAAAAAACCAAAATTTCTACATTGAATGTCTATCCATGTGTAATCAATGTATATTAGTAATATGAAAACTTGCTTTTAACATGTATAATCGTTTGCAAAGTAGAAACCGGAGTAGTTTCATGAAGCAAAATAATAGGTTATTTCAACTACCTATGAGCTCATCCATCATTTGTTTTAATTAAATTAACCCATAATAAATGGTCAAATATATTTTGTCAACACTTATAATTGATGCGTTAGCATCCTTTTCATGTTTTCTATAGATATTCCCTAATTTGTGCTAAAATTAAGTAAATGATGTATAGTTTGTGCTGAATTTAAGTAAATGATATAACAAAAAACATAGTTCTCTTTCATTCTATTTTATGAAAGTGAGAGTAGGAGAGATGGATTTTCTATGGTATATTATCAACTAACATGACTTGGTAAGATACAAAGGTGAAAAAAGAAAAGTGATTTTAATCAATCGACCAAAGTTAGGCATTTTATTATATGATTACTACTTGAAACCAAATAAAATGTGACCATTCATGATCATCTTAGGCTAAAGTAAAAGAGGATAAGAAATTTCAATTGAAACATATAATGGAACACAACTCCAACATTTTAAATTATGTTATTGTATAGTTCATATATTTTGTTTAAGTAGAATTTCTAGGCAACCAAGTTTGGAGCAAAACCTTGTTCATGTAATCGATTGAAGCGTGCATAATAAGAAAGGACTCTCTAAAGTAGTGACCTATTTGAAAACTTGAAGTAAGTACAACATTTGTCGAAATAATCTTGATAGACATCACCACTTTTACGTCCTATTTCAATCCTTTCAAGAAATTAATACTCAAAATTTCTTGAATTTAAGGATATATGCAATCCTACTAAACCTAAGCCATGAATTTTAAGAACTTAGAGGAATAAACGTCATTCAATTGGCGTAAAAAGGGACTAAATGCCAAATATCAGAAATAGAAATCCTACTAAAATAGTGACTTATGGAAACATAACTTGGCGGCACTTTTACATAAAAAGATATCTTGTATTATTGGTAGAAACAAAAATAATGAAGTAGCCAAGCTCCACCTAACAATAGCAATAATACAAAAAAAAGGTTACTTGATGCAAATGATAACGGTGACCATAGGCAAGTGTGAGTGGAGGAACACAGCACGGAAGTAGATGTGAGGTCGCTAGGAGCAATTAGATAAAGGAGGAAGGCGATTATCAAACTATAACGAGGTCGACAAGGAGTAAAGAAGAGGCAAAGCAGAGGAGGAAGGAAGGCAATTTAGTTTTAATTAAGGTATAGCAAGTTTGGATGGAGAAGAGGGATTTTGTGTTTATGTTAAAAACGACTTCGCATTTATAATTGGATACAAAACAAATAAATTTACGAAAGCAAAATAAAAAAATGGAAAGAAAAGAGATAATAATTAGAACTCCTTAAACTCCAATCGTATTTCTTATGACTCCTTAATATAAGGAAATGAGTTATGTTTACGAAGACAATTTTTGTTTAGTTTGACATGAAGTCAACAAATTCAACTCGGGTTGATCGGGTTTTAGGATTATTTAGGCTTTTCTATTGAAAAAATTTTGAATTTCAACCTAAAAAGATGATTTCGAGTTGGGCTGAACAAAAATTATTATCGTTAAACATAACTCCTTTCCTCATATTAAGGAGTATTAAGAAATAGAGTTGGAGTTTAAAGAGTTCTAATTATTATCTCATTTCTTTTTCTTTTTCTTTTTCTTATTCGTAAATTTATCTATTCAATTATTCAATTATTTCTCCCAGTACTAAAGCTTTTCACATATTCCCTTTCTCTTTCCTTTAATAAATTTGTAATTAATATTTTAAGTTAACTATAATATTCTACTACTTTTTTTTCTCAATCAAATTTATGTATTATTTTCATGGTTGAGGCACTTGATCTCTGTTTAGGTCAAATTTTTGGCTTCTAATGTTTGGTTTTAGTTAAGATAAGGAATTAACCAAAAGATAGAGTACGTGAATTAAA
Source organism: Erythroxylum densum (assembly GCA_024678245.1). Lineage (NCBI taxonomy): Eukaryota > Viridiplantae > Streptophyta > Magnoliopsida > Malpighiales > Erythroxylaceae > Erythroxylum > Erythroxylum densum. The sequence continues at coordinate 30,751,289 of JANPWT010000006.1, forward strand.
ATCCAAACATCTTTGAGATATATTTATGTAAATGTATAAAGACTTCCCATATATGTGCTCCCAACTTTCGTTTTGGTTCAAGATCTTTTGTCTCAGTGGCCTGTCTTTTATGTTTTTTGTTTGACTTCGTGTTTAAGGAAATTAATTATTATGATGAATTAAATAGGTGCATAATGCACAAGGTAGACTTATTCCATCGCCATTAAAGCAAGTGGCTGTTGCACAGGATCAACTAGAAACCTAAACCTTAATTACAAGTAGGGTATCCACACCTCTACCAAACTTACAATTTAAAATTTTGATACAAGGGTCTACACGTAGAGATCCTAATCACTCGTATTTAGCAGTAATTTGAGAAAAATGAACATTTTCAAATAAAAACACCTGAGATTTTTTACAAAAATAGTGACTAATGACAAAGACTTAGACTAAACTATTAATTAATAATATGGACGCTGGATGATATTTCACAATTTTGGACCTTGTAGACTTTCATACTTCATCGTGAACCACCGACCTTTCCAATATTATAATAGTAAGTAGGAATGGATCCACTTGTTTTAGACCAAAGGTGAAGAGAAACTAATTAAATTGCTCAGCATTCTATGGGAGATTTTAAAAGGAGTAGGAGGTTAATCAAACTGATTATATGGTTTCCAGATAACCATATGTGTATATTCTTTCAAATGTTATCGAATATATTACCCGGCCCCTTTATTTTAACATATAAAGAAAGCATTGGTGAATGTGTAACTATTTGTAATGAATATTATTTATGTTTTTACAGATTAAACCTTGACATTTTCTGCAGCTTCTCTCTTGTAGTTTTAGTGGCCTAAGCCTTTTTGGGGTATTTAATTAGTCAGTTTTCAGATTTCAAACAAAATTTTACATTTTGAATTATTATTTTTACCAAATACAAACACGCACCGGGTCGTTTACTCTAATAAAAATACTAAATACAAACACGCACCGGGTCTTTTACTCTAATAAAATAACCAAAGGACGGCCATGGTTTCAGAGTTGGGCTTTTTGAAGATGTTCGGGTTAGGTGAAGTTGAAGACTTTTTAGGCCGAACGCTTACGTACAGAAAATGCAGAATATAATAAAATCTCAGATTAGATTCTTTTCTTTTCTTTTCTTTTATTCTCAGTGTCAGGCACTTAGACAATAACAACCATACGACAACGCGTTGGTGGGAACAAGACTTCGTACAAAACCAAAACCAAAACCAGTGCAACATTGTATCTAAAAGTATATCCAATAACGATTCCCATACTGGCATACACATTTACGTGTACAGCAAGTCCAAAAGTTGAAAGGCCTAAACGTCCGCGTCCGGAAATAAAAAAATCTATTTAACTAGTACTTTATTTTTTATGGACTGATTCGGAGTGAGTGAGAATTAATCTGAGAGTAGATGATTTAAAGACGCCTTCTCATAATTAAGACCCTCTTAAAATACCTCGCAGGCTAACCAAAAAAAAAATCAGCAGATACTTGTAATTCCCGCAAACCCCCGTCGTTTAAGTCCTAAGATGCGATCAAAGTACGAACCAAAACTTTCCTTCTCCCGGAGAAGAAACGGATACGCGTTTGAGAAATTGGAAATTTTGTTACATAGCTGACACGCAAACGCTCGCTCTCTCTGTATTGGCCCTTAATCTTCAAGCATCAACAACAAATTGCCATACAGAAACCTTGTGGAAGATTCACCGTTGTTAAGATAAGCAACCACATGTAAGATCTAGCAAAAGGATCTACTCTTGCCATACATGGCCAACTCGATCCCTGTCTCAGGTCAAAGAAATGACCATCTTTTGGCCAGGTGCAGGATTAAAGCTGAAGGGCAATTGCCTTCATCTTCATAATAACTAACTAGGAATTAACCCTTAAATGGCAAATAAAATCTAAACAATGAAAGACTAAAGCAATAAAATCCACAAATTCTGGGGCTTTCAAGAAATCGCACAAATCAGATTTCTATTACATGTCCAAAACAAAACGGGATGTTTTACAATCTCAGAACTCTCTTTCAGAACATCAAAAGAAAAGGATGACAATTTACATTTCTAACATGAGGACAGTATAAATATCTAGCAAGAATGGCTGGGTGGAAAGATGAATTTTCTTTGCACGTAAGTGATAACTTCAGTAGAAAGAGAGGTTGTACAAGAGCCTGCGTGGATATTTTGCCTCAAAAGCAGCCAAAATGTTGTCAATGGAGTCCTCCCATGATTCAACGGCTTCAATCTGTAGATAGAAAGCATCCATCTGAATCTACCACATATGGAACACATTAAACTAGATAACAACAGCTTGAAGCAACAGATGATTGCTACCTCTTGGCAAAGATCCAGAGCAATTCGAGCTCCTATAGCCGCTTCCTCATGGTTATCTTTTACTTCCAGGTTAATCACCAGCACAGGTTTCATAAGAATATGATCACGACTATGGAGATCTGTCCAGTTACATAAATCAAACCAAATAATTGTACAAGAATGCCATTTCTAAAGACAGTGCATAGTGAAGATAATAATCTACCATGTTTTGTACACGCAAAAATAAAAAAGTGGAATGTCTCCTATTGGTAGACTATCAGCCCATAATCTAATGGCAAACTCTGCAAAAAGATAATAAAGAAGTATCGGATGATAACAGCTGCAAATATCGACAGATGTTGAATATTTCAACTATGTGCATCTTAAGACTTCTTTTAACTTTCTCCTTGATTCACTGAAGCAGTCATCAAATATCCAATTCATTTTAACCAAGTGGATAAGCTGGGATCAGGTTTTCCAACTTATCACCCCACATCCACAATGTTTTTTTCTGTACGGGCAATTTTTTGGAGGCTGAACCAAAAAAAAAAAGAGAAAGTGGATATGAATGTATTGTTCCACCGTCATAGGATTGTTCTCCTAGAAGTTGCGTAAGTAAAATATTTTTTACCACCACGGCTTGATAACGTTCCTAATGAAATAAAGCATTACTATGACAATCAGGGTATGCTACAAGGAAACAACGAGATTCTAAAACCTCCCATAGGAAGAAAGTAACCAACCCAGAAGCTGCAGTTCTTAATTAGCTTCGGAGTTCTTTGAGATGGTGGTTCCCCCACCAAACAAAGAAATTCAGTTGACTTACATGAGGTGATTTTTTTTCCTTCATAAATTGTCAACAGCTCTTTTTGGATTTAATGAAAAACTTTCTGAACACCTATGATCACCTGTAAAGTGCCCCAGACTACAATTCAATCTTTTGAGTTGTCTTCTCAAATTAACCTAGAGAGTTTTGATCTTGTATCTGATACTTTTATGCAAGGTTTATCCAATTCACCCTACTGGTAAAAGATTTTAATGAAGAAACAGCTCAGACAACTCTGCTATGGATCAGAAAGCCTTTTAGAGCTAAGCCAAATTATCATTTACCCATTTTATGCATCCAGACCTTGGATTGGAAGTCAACATACGCCACTGTAGAAATCTTAATGAAAAACATGACTGAACTTCTATTCACCTAAGACTTTAATCACCCTCTCCAGCCCCGAATTCATTGTAATGAAAACATGACTGAACTTCTATTCACCTAAGGCTTTAATCATCCTCTCCAGCCCCGCATTCATTGTCATTGTCATCTCATTCTTTTTTTCTTTGTACAGTTTCTTTCAAAAACTAAACCTGAAATTTTGTCAGTTTCATGCATCTGCGTCCTATTAAGCTTTAGCTGTATAAAATCAATGTTATGGTGCATTAAAGACAGTTTCTCTGGCTGCTAGTACTTTGCTATATTTAACGTAGCACAGTACAAATATGAGCAGATAGATAGACCTGCTCATTAACTGGAGTAGAATACCTTCCAAAAGAAAGTGGAAGACTTTCTGTCACTAAAAAAAGCAAGCATATCAAACCCAGAATAAAAAAGATCACACTTCACAGTTGTCTATCCTCAAGAACCTTATTACAAAGAAGTGGGTATATCATTTGATTAAAAAGAGTTGGTGAAAGTAAGCATTCATCACCGTATGATTAACTAATAGCAAGTAAAGTTCCTTTCTATACCACGTGTGCATTCACAGTTGAAGCATGTAGGAACAATAGATTGAAGATGGGACGTAAAATATCCTTCTTTCAAACTGAAGCAGTAAAGTCCTTTATGATGTTAGAGTCAGATCAAACCACCTGTTGAATACCTAGAAAATTTCAGTCTAATCAATTGCTATATGTTGCATGCGAGTGATTCCAAAACGATTAGCTCGGGCTAACAGGAACCAGAACCTAAGAAGCGCAGTTTCCACAACCCACTGAGCATCTTAGATTGTCATTGAAAAATAAGAGCTAAGTTACAAGCAACAAAGTGATGAAGTGAGTGGAAAGCTACCTTCCACAACCATATCAAAAACTTTTTCTTCAAAAGTGAAAACCACATCAAAGCAACCATCTGCAGCATTCTCCTGCCAACGTTGTGGTGCCAGTTTGACAGATGCATTTCTTTTAAGCATTGGCAATATTCCGTTACGCTTGTAGCTACATCCGTTCAAAAGCTTTATTTCAATCATAACAACTTGAATTAAAAATTAAAATAGCCCACAAGCTAAACATAATACGAAATCAAATTCAAATTCATTTCAGTTCACATCAGAATGTACTAAATTGAGAAATGAAGACTAGAGAGAGGATACAGTTCAGGGTCTTTGCGCCTCAGATCGTCGAACATGTGCTTGTAAGGAGTTCCAAAGTCGTAGACATTTGGTTCTCTGAGGGATGGACCGGGGAGCTTAACGTGAGCCCCTGTCCCATAGGACGAGACGTCGAACCCTTGCCGTTTGAGAAGATAGTGCGCCTCCATGCTCCGATTCTGATTTGAAGAGCATACCATGGCGTATCGGAATTTCATGGTTTCCGACAGAAAGAAGCACGCGATGGGGGTTTTAGGGTTTAATTGCCTCCGCCTGCCTAATCTTAAATCATATCAATCCTTCACCTTTCAAAGAGCTTTTCTATACAAGTGTTAAAAACGACTCTCTGTATCAGCTCAGCTGATAATACCGGCAGCTTTAGGATGATTTTTCATCAAAATTGCTACTGGGGTTCATAGTTCATACTGTAGCTTATGGTAACGAGATATGGATGAATATTAGATATTTTTTATAAATATCTTTCAAATTATAATTTAATTCTCTTATTATATAGAATTTGTAAGAAATTTAATATTAATAATACTTTAAATTATATTAATTTTGACTTCTAGTTGGAAAAGTCGTCAACAGTTGATAGCATAATTCCCAAGGGAATAAAGAGAAGATCTCCCCAGAATGATGTTTTAGGTTAAAAAGTATGTCTAATACATTGAATTATCATTTAATGCCACTGATACAGTATGAGTTATGCCAAAATTGTCAGTAGAGCTCACATTGTCCATTAGGATCCTCCTCACTTTGTAGCTAGCTAGAGCCATCTTTATGACCATTATAATGTCATCAAATCTCATCTTAAAAAATTAATCAACTTTGTTAAGCTCCTCTTCCTTTTTGCTCCACCAAAATGTTAACACAAGACTCAAACTTGCAGGTAAATTTTTTAGCTAGCGTTTACTCATCCTCGAACCGCTACTTGCTATAGTATTAGCGAACTTGACCTTAGGTGTTGTTCCTTTAAGTCTTCCATCATATTCTCTAGATCGGGAATTGATCATAATGTAGCCTTCTGTTGACTCTAAGCCTGAAATTATCAGTAATAAATTATTCCAATTTGTTAATTTTTAAATGGGGAGTCCATAACCTTTCATAAATCTGGACACTTTGTCTCTTATATATAATCTCGGTAGGAGTGGTAAAGTTTGTTTGAACTTTAAACATCAAGAGCTACTCATCAATGGGTTCAGAGGTGTGAAAGATAGTGTTCATTTGTTGGTTAGTTAATTATACAGTTAATTGTAATTAGCAAGTGTACAGTTAGAAATACTTGTTGTATAGTTTTAAGTCATGTACAGTTTAAGTCTTTTGTATATATACAGAACACGTGTGATACAAGCTGAATAAGAGATTATTATTCAATAACTATGTATCTTACTTCATACACTTAATAGTTTGTACATGGTATCATAGACAAATTAGGGTTCTCGATTTCGAAAAGAGAAAAGGGGGTTTTCTTGATTCCGAGAGGGAGAAGGCGATTCAGAGACAGGGAGAAGGCGGCTCGACAGGGAAAAGGGAAAAAGGGCTCGAAATCCTTCTTCCTTCTTGATATTTGAAGAGAGCGGTGTAGGGAGAAATCAGCGATTTCTTGCTTTCGAAGATTTCGAAGAGAGCTCGAAATCCTTCTTCTTTCTTGACTTCAAAGAGAGCGGTGGTGATTTTGACGATTATTTCATTCACTCATGGCTGATCATGCAGAGACTCGATCTCGACATACTGCCTTTGTAGATGATGACCCGTATTTGCTCCAACCTTCGGATCATCCAGGAATGGCGTTGGTGCTTACTCCATTGACTGGGTCGAACTATTTCAG
>JANPWT010000006.1:31018887-31029724 GCA_024678245.1 Erythroxylum densum
CCCAAAATTGCAAATTATTTTTCAGGACCGAGAGAGTAGACTCATAGCTCCAGAGAGACTTTTCCTGCCGTGTAGATTGAGTTGGCAAGAGAAGTCATGGCACACAGGTCGGTCAGCTGGCACTTTTTGAGGGATGACCTAGCTAGCTTTTTGTTTGATTTTCTTTTGGAGTAATGTACAGAACATACCAGTTGTGTAAATTTACTGCTTTGAGGTTATGAAATGAGAATTTATGGTTTCAAAAATTAGTGAATTTCATATTACTGCTTTATGATTGTTGATGCCATGTGGAGTGTTAGTGGTTGTTCGTAGCGCACCCTTATCGTAGGGTGTGTATCGGAATGACCTACGGGCGTTCCGGTACATATCCTATGGTATGGGGGTGCTACACCTCACCAAGGCGACATTCTCAGAAACACTCTATCCCCTACACTGTATTCCATATCCCTTCGATGCTGATCCACATAACTCTTCTGTCTATCTTGAGCCACTTTAATTCGACTTCAGATCAGTTTCACCTTATCCATAGTATCTTGTATTAATTCTGAGCCTTCAACCATTCTTAAGCCCTCTTTATATAAAGGTGACCAACACTTCCTACCATACAATGCCTTATATGGTGCCATTCCGATACTGCTGTGATAATGGTTGTTGCAAACAAATTCAATCAGTGATATATACTGATCCCATGCTCCTTGAAACTCCAATACACATGCCCTGAGCTTATCCTCAATAGTTTTGATTGTTCTCTCACTCTGTCCATGTGTTTGAGGATGAAATGTAGTACTAAAGTTTAACTTTGTGCCCATAGTTGACTGCAAGCTCTTCCAAAATCTAGAAGTAAAAGTCTAACCACCTCATTTACATACCTCTGGGCTAACTGGTCTAGTGAGTTATTCTCTCTCACTGGTGAGAAATGGGCTGACTTAGTCAATCGGTTCACCACAACCCAAATAGCATCATTCTGCCTCAGAGTCTTTGGCAATCCTATAATGAAATCCATAGTGATTCGTTCTCATTTCTACTCTAGAATAGGCAACGAATGTAGCTTTCCAACTGGAGCCTAATACTCAACCTTAACCTGCTAGCATATCACACACTTAGCAACATACTCTGCTACTTGTTTTTTCATTTTGGGTCACCAGAAATGCTGCTTCAGCTTGTTATACATCTTGGTGGTACTCAGATGCATAGCATAAGTGACTACATAAGCTTCCTCTAAAATTTCCTTCCTCAGCTCATCCACATTGGGCATACATGGCCTCTGCTTTAGCCACAGTGTCTCATCTCTCAGTTCAAACTCAGAATCCGGATTCATTTTTAATTTCTCAATGAGCTTCACCATATCGGAATCTTTTCTCTATACCTTTGTGATTATATAATGCAACATTGATCTTAGCTTCAATGTAGCAATTAATGCCTCATCGTGCTCCATATTCATCACATTCAGAGCTCTTAACTAAATTAAGCTTAGTAACCTCGATACTTGAATCTGAGCTACACTGCTATTAGACTTTCCACTTAAAGCATCAACCACCACATTAGCTTTACCCAGGTGATACTCAATTGTACAGTTATAGTCTTTCAATAAATCTACCCATCTCCTCTGTCTCATGTTCAATTCCTTCTGACTCAATAGATACCTTAAACTCTTATGATCAGTGTATATTTGGAATGTCTCTCTATGAAAATAATTTCTCCATATCTTTAAAGCAAAAACAATTGCAACAAGCTCTAAATCATGCACCAAATAATTAATCTCGTGAGACCTTAGTTGTCTCGATGCATAGGCTATTACCTTGCCATACTACATCAATACACATCCCAATCCTTGATGCAAAGCATCATTGTATACTACATATCCTCCAGTTCTCGATGGAATAGTTAACACCAGTGTCATAGTCAACTGATGCTTCAACTCCTCAAAATTCTTTTGACAATCATTATTCCATCTGAAAACTACATTCTTACTCATAAGTTTTATCAGAGGGGTTAAGATCAACGAGAAACCCTCGACAAACTTCTGGTAATATCCAGCTAATCTTAAGAAACTTCAGATTTCTGATACATTCCTTGAAACTTCCCAATTCAGTACTGCCGCTATCTTCTTTAAATCCACTCGTATGCTTTGTCTAGTCACTATATGACCCAGAAACACTGTTTGATCTAGCTAAAATTCACACTTACTGAACTTAGCATACAAGTATTTCTCCCTCATAATTTGTAAGATCACTCTCGGATGCTCAGCATGTTCTTCTCTACTCTTTGAATACACTAGGATATCATCAATAAACATAATCGCAAATCGATCCAGGTAGGGCTGAAACACCTTATTCATCAAAGTCATAAATGCAGCTGGGGCATTAGTTAACTCAAACGGCATTAGTAAGAATTCAAAATGCCTATACTTGCTCCTGAATGCACTTTTAGGTACATCAGTTTTTGCTATCTTTAACTGATAGTACCCATATCTCAAATCCAACTTAGTGAATACCTGAGCTCCTTGCAATTGATCAAGCAAATCATCAATTTTAGGCAATGGGTACTTATTCTTCACTATCACCCAATTCAGTTGCCTATCGATTCACAGTCTCAAAGTTTCATCTTTCTTCTTCATAAATAAAACTGGAGCTCCTCTTAGTGATACAATGAGTCTAATAAAACACTTTTCTAACAACTCCTGTAACTGAGCCTTCAATTCCTTTAGTTCCATCCTATATGAAGGAATAGATATAGGAGCAGTACCCGGAAGTAAGTCGATCATGAACTTCGCTTCTCGATCTAGAGGTAAACCAGACAACTCAACGGGAAACACATTTAGAAATTCCCTAATGACAGGAATGTCCTATGCATTCTGCTTAGGTCGAGTATCTATGATGTGGGCCAAATAAGCCTCACTTTCCCTTGCATCAACCTCAAAGCACTCATAAATAAGATCAACCTGGTTGGTACTGCTTGACTAATACCTCTGAAAACTGCTCTTGGCTGATTAGGAGATTCTAATACTACTTCTTTAGTATAGCAGTTCGTGATATCTCTATAAGCTGTGAGCCAATCTATACCTAGGATAATATCTATCTCCCTCAATTGTAATATGATCAAGTTTGCCTCTAATTCTGCCTGATCAATTTGAATCAAGCATCTCTTGTAGACTTCTCCTATAATTGTGGTACTGCCTATCGGTGTACTCACCTCTAATCCATGTTATAATAGCTCTCTATCACAATGCAACCTAGATGTTAGATGCGGCGTCACAAAAGAATTCGTAGATCCAGGATCCAGCAATGTAAATGCTTCATAATGGAAAATAAGTAGTACATCTTTAATGACATCCAGAGAATCTTGAGCCTCCTGTCTGGTCATAGCCTACACTTTGGCTTGGGATTAGGGTTAGTTACTTTGTACTTCAGTCCTAAAAGTAGGACTTTCCAAACTCACTCTACCTCTACCACAGTCAATTTGTCTAGACCCACTAACTCGGCTCTGTTGGACAGTAGCTTCACTCACTAATCCTCCTCTCATACCAGACTGGGCTCTAATAATAGTAGGACAATCTCTAATTTGATGATTAAAAGAGCCGCATTTGAGGTAAGCTCTAGAAAATCTCCAACACTCACCACCGTGCTTCTTTCCACAGTGCTCATAATTTGGTAACTGACCCGACACTGCACCTCTTCCATTGCCAGACTGTATGAAGCTACCCCTCTGTCTGAATCTCGACTATCATGATCCAACCGGTGGGCGAAAGGATCTATTCTGGCACTTACTAAACCTCCTACCAGAACCACTTTAAAATTCATTGGGCTTCTTCATTCTAAACCCTTGCCTATACTCTGCTTGTCCCTCTCTTAATAGCTGCTCAATTATGATCGAGGTAGCCCTTAACTCAGTAAAACTGCTCAGGATGGTGATTGCTAGCCTTATCTTAATCTCCATGTTCAACCCGTCTTCAAATCTTCAATATTTTTCTTCTTCAGTAGGAATCAAGGCAGTAGCATACCCCATCAGCTCATTAAACTAAATCTCATACTCTGCTATTGATAATCTGTCCTGCTTTAAATCCGAAAACTCTTTCATCTTTCTGTCCAGGTAGATCTTGGGCATGTAATTCTCCTTGAAGACTCTCAGGAAGTCTTCCCACTTCATATTGCAAGACCTGGTGGCACTGCCTGGAACAGTCTTCCACCATTAATATGCTAGACCTTGCAATAAAGATACCGCAAAATCAAAATTCTCATCCTACTTACAGTCCATCTGATCGAAAACTCTCTCTGTTCTCTCTCACTATCCCTTGGCCTCTGCAAGGTCTGTACTTCTTTAAGAGTCTACAATCCCCTGCTTTCGCAGCCTATCGTACCTCCTCTCCCTTCTTTCAGGAATTCTGGGAGGCATTACCTTAGGTCGAGGTACATAGGACTTTCTACTAGCTCCTACTAATTCTAGGTCAGCTGACTGTCCTATTTGATCACTTATAGTGGATGACTTATAATAGACAATAACTTCAATTATTATCCTCATTTCTTACGATATTTCATGTCTAATATTCATATATGTCCCTATGGATGCCAACTATGATCTAATACCAACCAATGTAATACCCCACTACTATAGAGTACATACTGAAACACCTTAAGAACATTCCAGTACATACCCTATAATAATGGGATGTTAGAGCAGTCACCACAATTACTTAGTCATGGCATCATCATTTATAATCTCTTATAAGGTATCATAAAGAAAAGATACAACATTTAAGAACGAATTGAATTCTTCCTTTCATTTCATAAAAACTGAATATGTACATTGTAGCTTTACAAACCATCCAAATATGTACATCATCCCAAAACCTAATACAAAACACACTACAAGAAAGAGGAATTATACAAATATTTCTATCTAATCCTTCAGTCTCAGTTGACCGACCTTTGAGCTATTTCTTCTTCTCAAAAGTACAAGAATTATACTTCTTGTAGAGTCTCTTTGTCGTTAATGTCCTCTCTCAAAATCAACATTGCAATTTTGGGTAAGTTTTGAGAACTCAGTAAGGTAACCATCCTCGATGGTTCACTCAATTCATAAAACACATTAACACATGTAAACATATAATTCACATTTTTTTATTTACATATAGCATCATATATCATTTACTTCATATATCCACTCTCATTCAAATACATGTCCACAATATATTTTAGTCAGCCAAACATACGTATTAAATATATATGCAGTGCTCATGAGGCTCACTTTTGATTATTACATTGTTATGAGTGAGTACCTAAACTGTCCCGTATCTATTGTAGATACTGGGTTCATTGATACTGTCCTTTATCAGTTGGGGATATAGGGCTCATTATATACAGCGAGCCTTCGCCTCTTAATCACATTCCAAGCTTTAAGCTTATTTTCAATGGCTACTAAAGTCACAATTCTCATTATCTGATCATGCATTCATGTAATGAAATGCATCACACATATTCAATCAATCACATTCATAATCTCATTCACATTTATCATTGGACCTTAGTCTGGCATTCAACAATCATGTTGAGTAACACTTATTTCTTCAGATTCACATACAAGGAGCACTTTATATATCACATTCATGCATTAGAAGCCTCGGACCTTCATCGTCCGGAATCAACATAATCAAGTCCACATTCAAAGAAAACTCAGAACATAATTTATAACAAACAAATAATTAAGTGAGATCATTTAGGTTACTCATAGATCACTACCAAAGCTATTGCCTCGAAGTCCTGGTAATGTCTGGATGTTGACATTCCAAATTCTCCTTTATATCATGCAAAATATATATTTACACATACCACAAATTTGCATAATTATACACGTACTCATTCATGCACATATATAATTATGTACAATGCATGTTAAATGACAATCTCGAGCATATTTCCATTATTCTTGTCATATAATCATTCATATATCAGCAATTACATAAGTATAATTTGTACTAAGGGTTTGCACCTCTATAAAACAATTTGAATATAATTTCATAACTCATTTGATCATTCCAGATTTTTCCAAAAACAGACTTTCGGGTCCACTTTGTATAATTATTCTGACAAGGAAAAAGGAGTAATTTGGCCACATTTCCTTCTAGAAAATTGTTCTCCTATGTCTTAAGTTTCTAATGACATCAATATCATACAATTTGGTTCAGTATTTTGAAAGTTATACTCAAAATACTTCGGACTGAGTACTTTCTAAATTTTAGCTATTGCATGATCATGCACTCAAAGTTGTACAACTCATGTATCTCAATTCCAATATCGAAAAATTACAAACTTTATACCAATTGAAGTATAAGAGAATAAGCTACAACTTTTGTGAAGACATCTTTGTCTGATTTAGCTTACATCAATACAGTTTATTCGATAATAATAGGATATGATTATTGTCACTGGTAGTGCTGCAGCCTAAGCTAAAACTGAACTTCAAGCTAAATTTCAATACCTTTAAGGACATAATTCAAATTCAATTTCTTCTTAAAAATTGTAATTGTATGTCTCTATTTTCATCTAGATCAAAATCCATCTAATTTAAATATTTACAGATTAAGGTATGACCCAAATATAAATGCATGTTCAGTAAAAATACTCCATATAACATACTCCAATACAGTACATTGCCAAAATTCTATCATTCCAAGTTGATCATTCTGCTATTCCTCAACTTTCAGTTCAGTATTCTCTATATGCAATTCACAATTTCATGATTGATTACAACCTAAAAATATAATCTATTTCCATACTGTTCTATATCACAATTTTCAGCAATTTTGTCTACTTCACTAATCTTCATTTAACTCCAATTATCACAATCCTTTATCACACTTTTTGCACATTTTCTATTTCATTTTTCACCTTCATTCTCACTTCAATTTCAGCAATCACTAAGATTTTTGGATCCATTGCCAAACTTGTTTTATCCCCTAAACTTCGTAGAGATTTGTGAATCTTGATCACAAACAAATCAAAATCCATGAATGAGCACAGACATAAAAAATAGAACATCCTTCACGCATGTTCATCATTTTTAATTGAACTTTTTCATTTTTCTGCTGCACTTAGTAATCAACTTCTATTCTAATTTTGAAACTCTTAGAGGAAATGTTATAGCTAACATTTTCCAACAGACTCTCCTCCAATTTTTCATATTTTTAAAACTCCCTACATTTTACATCTAACACATCTTGTACCTAGATCAACCTTTTTTCCTACATTTCAAGTCAATAACATTCACAAACAATCATGATCTATATTTGACCATTAACCCAAAAATAGAACATATACATGTACCCATTCATCTTCAATTTTTTGCACTTCATTCTACCTCATTTTAGGATTCATTCTAACTCCAAATCAACTCTACATCAATTTATGAATCATTAATCACCATAAACACAAAAACCAGCCATGCATGAATACATTCATTTATTCATCCACGATTTAGCATAAAAATCAAATCCATTTACACTTTTAATCTATCTCGTAATGATCATTATAAATGCCTTCATTTAGCCAATCCAAGAATGTCATTAATACACTAAAGGAAAGACCATAAACCTCTTTATTTTTACACCCACAAGACATACATAAAAATTGCATAATCAAGTCATGAATCTTAATTTACTTATCATTCTAGTTTTATTTAACCATCCCCATAATGATTAAAGTATACCTTACTTGATTTAGCTTCAAATTCTTCAAACTTTTTAAGAACACCAAGAATCCCTAATTTTCCATCATGTACAACATCATGGAGGTTAGAAGGCTTAGGTTTTCTTGTAGCAATGAAGAAGACAACGTGGAGGAAGTGGCAAGTGAAAGATGAGAGAGTTAGGTTCAACGTTGGTGGAGGTTGCAACAAAATTCATGAAGAAGGTGAAGAAGCTTGAAGAAAATGGAGAAAGTCACATAGAGAGAAGAAAGCAAGACAAAAACACTTAATGGTCTTTCAAGTTAAAAGGATCGTGAGTTTAAAGACAAGGCTTGGCATGTGACACTTGTCACTTGCTACATGTCCAATTTCTAAGGCTTTAAATTATCTTATTTAACTAGTCCAATCAATTTCAATTCCTACTCCAATTGTCTCTCGATTTTCAATGACATTTGTTAATAAATCACAAGGTCTTTTATCAAAATTTCCATTACCATAGGAATATAAATTCTACTGCCATTTATCAATTATACCGAGAGGGCAACAGATGCGTTGACTGGCTAGCGACTTATGCCGCCCATTTTGATGCAGCCGTTCACTATTTATCTACTACACCAATAGAGTGCCACTTACTCCTTCTAGAAGATAGGTTCGGACAGTCTGTCCTGCGACACCCAGTATAATTTTCTTTGTTGTACTTTCCCTTTAATTAAAAAAAAATGTCTCAAAAGTGTTCATTAGCCCTTAGGTCATTCTCCAAATATAATAATTTTAGGATCAACTAAACTATTTTTTAAAAAAAAACTGGCAATTGATGACGGCGACGTTTGTCTTGTCTTATTGGTCCCCCAACTAAAAACACCAAAGTGTGTACTGCTGAAACAAAAAAATAAAAACACCCTTCAAACCCAGGGCTTCTATTGACAAATAAACCATCAATCTTCGTTGCAGCACCACAAGCCTGTTGGAAGACTAATTGGTTATCCACTAGTTTTTAACTTCTTCCAATTGGGAAATTATTTGAATACCATAAAAAGTCTCTGTCCCACACCAGGGTAAGGCACTTTTTGAGCTTTTGGGTTCAATCAATATCTTTTAAAATTGATGACATGTTGTCAAAGATAAAATAAGTCATGTTGGGAAGAATAAGTTAAGCATTAAATGTTTGCTTTCTTCAAAAGTGGAAAAGCCATTGGCGGATGATGCAAGTATATTTCCATTTCATACTCTTTGTCGGCTACAGCTGCAATCAACATTATTGTGTTGTAATTGTGGATTGAAGGAAGATGTTAATTTGGGGGGCCCTCTTTTTGTTCATTTTGCTATTATCAGAAAGTTTACGAAACAATTACCCCTTATGATTTTTTTCAAAAATATGAAAAATTATATATAAATGTCGATTGTAATTAACCTTTGAATTATTAAGCACACTTGCTATTAAAACATTATCAAATTAACATTATTAATTATATATTTTATAATCTCAACTTTTGGGGACAATTGCAAAGTTTAGTTAAGAAAGGTTTATATTCAGTGATAAATTATATATTTCGTTGCTAAAAGTTTAAAATTTTTGGGACTTTTCAATTCTCATCACAAAATTAGGCACTTTTTGCGAAGTGCCTTAGACCTAAAATGACAAACAAAAGTGCTCTATCGTTTCTATATTTTATATTTAACTTCCATTTGCAGGTTCTGTAAAGTTCCCGTGCAAAAAGCAACTGTAATCGCGATAAAACTATAAATTAAGTTTCAATGTCTCAAGAGTTTTCATTAGCCCAGAGGTCATTCTCCAAATATAATAATTTTAGGATCAAGTAAACTATATAAAAAAACTGGCAATTGGTGAAGGCGACCTTTGTCTTGTCTCATTGGTCCCCCAACTAAAAACACCAAAGCGTGTACTGCTGAAATAAATAAATAAAAACCAGGGCTTCTATTGACAAATGAACCATCAAACTTCGTTGCAGCACCACAAGCCTGTTGGAAGACTAATTGGTTATTCACTAGTTTTTAACTTCTTCCAATTGAGAAATTATTTGAATACGATAAAAAGTCTCTGTCCCACACCAGGGTAAGGCACTTTTTGAGCTTTTTGGGTTCAATCAATATCTTTTAAAATTGATGATATGTTGTCAAAGATAAAATAAGCCATGTTGGGAAGAATAAGTTAAGCATTAGATGTTTATTTTCTTCAAAAGTGGAAAAGCCATTGGCGGATGATGCAACTATATTTCCATTTCATACTCTTTGCCGGCTACAGCTGCAATCAACATTATTGTGTTGTAATTGAGTCCAAATTTCTTGTCTAATATTATGGTATCTTATTATGTTTAATAAATCTCAGTCATTTATTTATATAAGTTTTGTGAAAATCCCGCGTGGGTCTCGTAAAATAAATAGTTGAGATTTTATGAGACAGAATAAGACAGAGTAATATTAGATAGAGGATCTTGGATCGTTGTAATTATGGATTGAAGGAAGATGTTAATTTGGGGGCCCTCTTTTTATTCATTTTGCTATTATCTTGAACTTGTCTACTTGCAACCCATTGTACTTTCTGTTTCTGCTTTTGTCTTGGCGAAGATAGTTTTGTCTCGGCGAAGAAGGTATGTGCTGAATCCCTTACCCTACATTCACCCTGTATGCACTAATAGGTATTTAGTTTACACATGCCATTGTGTATATGTATATATACAACAACTACATTACTTGTGGATATCTCTAGAGCAGACATAATTTAAGTAGCGAATGAGAGAAATTTGTAATTATATGAGTTTGGCGTGGTCACTTGTTTATATATTTAATAATCAAAGAGTTAAGTGAGTGAACCACAGCCTGACTTATGTCATCCATCTCATCACTTTCACTGACCTAATGTAAACTCTTTTCCAGCTTCCCAAATGGTCTCTTCTCGCATTTCCTTCTTCCAGAAATGAGAGGAACCTTATTCGTTTATCCCTGGACTTGTTCTGCATTCATCAATTTAGTAACCCGGTCCTAACCCTCATTCAATTAACTATGTCTAACAATTTCTATCGCCTGTACCTAAACCAAACAAAATAGGGCTAATTTAGCCAAGCAACGAAAACAAGGAGAAGTAAGCAGATCTCTCTCTCTCGAGATCTCTATTATTGGATGATTCATGCATTTTTAT
>JANPWT010000006.1:31083606-31098244 GCA_024678245.1 Erythroxylum densum
TTGTAGTTTATTGTTGACTATTTGTAATAACTGAAACTGATTGTATGAACTGAAAATGTTTATCTATGCACGTGGATACAAATTATCTACTGTTTTCTGCGCACATGAGTGTAAATAAAAGAAAAAGGAAATGGCTCTAATGGAATGAATGTTTGAAAAAAAAAGTTTTACTAAGATCTACTGACTGATGTAGTACGCCACCCTCGTGGGGCATGAACTCGGATATCGCCAACGATGTTGGGTTTGGGTCACTCGGGTGTGGGGTGTTACAATCTGACTTTTTGGATTTTTCAATAATAGGTTTGGAAATGGAAATGGCACCTTTTTTAGTAATGGATGTCGTGAGAGGAGTAATAAGAGGTTAAGTAGAATGGGTAGTAAGAGAAATAACAAAAGGTTGAGAGGTTTCAGGTTCATCAAATGAAACATCTATAAACAATACATAATCAAATTTAAGTTGTCCAAAGAGAATCATAATTTTTTATGACCGTGACCTATAGTTGGTTCTATCAAGGGGTTTAAATTTGGAAAGATCAGGAAGAACTTTATTAAGAGAAATAGCCATAGATTTGGATTCACCTTCAAATTGTTGGAAAATAAAGAGATAAGGAATAGAAAATTATCAATCAAGGTTTTATCATGGATGAGCCACTATCTTAAAAGCAAATTTCGAGACAACCTAGGTGTAATCGACATTTTTCATTTGTTCCCTAAGGTTAACAAAGCTAGCCTGCAATATGTGCACTCGTAGTTGAAGCTTGGAGTAGTAAACTATAATTACCCAGAATACATGTAGAATAAAGAAGAAGAGAATAGAGGTTATATGTCTGTTCATCTTTTTGAATCCCCATAAATAGAGCCCCAAAATATTAATTTTTAGAGTGCAAATAGTAATTGAAAATTGATTTGTTGGTGGGCTATTCTCAAAACGTGGGGGAGGATTGTAAGGGAGGAAAGACCGAGTCAAAAGGATATTTTAGATAAGTATAAAAGGAACTAGAAGTCAAAAGGTTGTTCTAGATAAGGATAGAAGGGACTAGAAATCAGCAACCATTTTCCAACATGTATTACCTGCACCTATTATTGCTCACTATTTTTCCAACTAAAAGAAAAGTTTCAACCAAATATATTGAGCAAAAATATGATTCACATTAATAATAATAATTAAGTATAGCTCATACATATTGATTATATAGTGAACAACATAATTAATCAAAATGATGTGCCATAAATGAAATAATGAACTGTTTCTGCTACCTTAGCTACAACAGTCAAGGCTTATAATTTCTAGACTTCAAATTTAGATAGTAGCATAATATGCCTATGATGCATAGTTATTAATTACAAGGTATGTTATTTTAAAGATTGTGAATGTAGGGTAGCATATAACTGATCCCAACTCATAATTACTATCAATATCAAAAAAAAAATTATCGGACCTTAGATGGGGATTGAATTGGAAGGGGACAGGTAGTGACAATACTTTTATATGTTCATATTGGAAGAGATTTTCAATGATTCAACATTAATACCCTTACGTCTTGTTTCCAATCATTTAAAAGAAGACTTTTTTTAGATATTTAACTTTCTGTATTTAGCTAAGAAGAAACTTTTCAGCATACTAAGCTATAGGAGGAAATGACAAGAGGTCAAACAATAGCTAATTTTCCACTTATAAAAGGTCGAATTTGGAGTTACCATCCCTATTCCTAAAGGATTATGAAGCACTTAATGTACTAAAAATCCAAGTTATATGAATAAAGGTTAAGGCATTGGATATAGTTAACACCCGTTTATACCTTTGAATGTTTGTATTATATTCCAAATTTAAAAGAAAGAAACAGTTTAGTGCTAAAGATTTATGAAGAGTTATGATTTCAAATTATCATCATCATTTCCTAAGCACTGTGGCTTCTTATATATTGAACCATTACGAAGTTATATAAATAAACGATCACAAAATTGATTTTGTCACTAAGAGATTGTCATTATTATCAGTTTATTATATGGGTCCAGACAGTTACATATGATATTTCAAGAAACATATTTAGCTTTTATGTAAGATTTTTTCTCAAAATCTTCCTACTGTTTAGAATTTGATCCATTTAATGGTTTAACCCATTAATCACACAAACACTCATACATCATCATTTTCATCTTCTGTAATGGGTAGAGATGATGAAGCGATGAATTATATATTTTTGGGTCCTTATCCTCAGCTCCACGTAACATTCGACACCATTAAGTTGTGGAGATCAGAGGCTAAAAGATTCAAAAAATTTTGAAACTTTGCTGGACAGTATCGGTGCAATGGTTAGAGTTATTCTTCTATTATGCTTCCATTGCTAAACATTATGAATAGCATGCATGTCTATTGTTTATACGTAAATGATCTTGTGTTTTAACATGCATACGTGGATTTCATTTGGTATCAGAGCCACTGTGCCTATGCCTTATATATGAATTGTCTGAGACATTATTCCTCTGTTATGCTTTGTTTCTCATTTTCATTTTTGCTGTATGAGTTGAGCATGTGTTGTTGATAAATCTAGATGTTTGTGTACATGATGGACGTCGAAATTGTCTTAGTACTCCATGTTGCACTCACTAGTGACAGGATAGTGGAGGGAGGAGGGATGACGATGATGGTGCATGGCGGCCTTCGGACGTCACTAACCATGCAACGTCGTATGATCGATTTTTTGACGTGTCACGCTCCTTGGCTGGTTGTCATCGTCCCATCACTGCCATACTCAGCTTTCTGGCGACTGTCGTGCACTTGGATGCCATTGGGTTGGATTCAGGTACTGACCCAGCTAGAGGTTGAAGACAATGATCTGTTCTCTTTTTTTAATAATTAATTTATTAATTCTGTTAATGTTAGTAATTATTGGGTTAATCAAGCACAAAACCCAATTTGTTGTGCTTTTAATTATAAAATCATTTTTGGTATTAATTTTTTGAGCATTATTTTTTAATTTGCATGTCTAATGTTTGAATTAAATTTTACATGCAAGTTATAATTGTTTAACCATTTGCACAAATTAAATGTGATTAATTAAAAATTGTGTGTATAAATTTATGATCACTATACATGTAAAATTAGATTAAATAATTTTATACATTGTCATTTCATTTATTTGCATTATTAATTACTTGATGCAAATGTTTAGGCTTTATTTAAGCTTAAAGTAATGAAAGTGATCTAAATGATTTAATTAATTGGAAGTAGCCACAACATCTCAATTTAATTAGGATTATGTATTTAGTTTTAAGATCACATTAAATTGTTAATTGTAATTAATCATACGTGATATGATAAAATCTACCCACTGAAATTTTGTTATATTTGTATGATTAATTAGGATAAAATATCGGATTATATTTTTTTAATCTGCCCATAGGAATTAAGAAAAGGAACATAATTCAATAGTTTTTTCATCAAGGTATAGATGAATCTAATTGAGTGGAACTTTATCCCACAAGCAAGTCTTATGTCACTAGATTTATGTATTAAATACATGATTTACATTGGTAAAGCATGAATTTTTATTGGTCTCAAATTATATATAACAAACATGTACGTTTGAACTTGCAGTTACTTAAACTGTGAATATTTCTGATAGTAAGTGTGATATTCTTGAATTGAAGGGTGACAACTATAAGTTATGGGAGGAGAGAATTCTACTTCATTTGGGATGGATGGATATAGACTATGCTAATAGGAAAGATTAACCACCGAGTATAACTGAAACCAGCACTTTGAATGTTGTTTCTCTTTATGAAAAATGGGAGAGATCTAATCGCCTCTCTGTGATGTTCATAAAGACCAAAATATCTGATGGTTTTCGTAGTTCTGTCAAGTAACATAATAAGGTCAAGGATTTATTAAAGGCCATTGATGAGCAATTCGTCATATCTGATAAGGCCATTGCTAACACCTTAATTATTCAGTTGTCATCCTTAAAGCTCACTAGCATAAGGGGCGTACGTGATCATATCATGCGTATAAGGAACATAGCGGCTCAGCTAAAAGTCTCAGAGGTTACCATATTGGAATCTTTCTTGGTACATTACATTCTGTGCACTCTGCCCCAATAATACGGTTCTTTTAAAATCTCTTATAACACATATAAGGACAAGTCGATCAATGAACTGTTGACCATGTGTCTGCAAAAAGAGGAGAGGTTGTTGATGGAAGAGGGTGAAAGGTGAATTTGACTGTTTTAGGAAAGAAAAGACAGGATGATATCAAAAATAAGGGAAAAGGTAAATTTCTCCTTAGTTTGATATAAAGAAACGATCAAAGTGTTTCTTCTACAAGAATAAGGGACATATGAAGAAAGATTATGCTAAATTTAAGAACTGGATCGAAAAGAAAGGTACTCCATTTTCATTTGTTTATTATGAATCTAGTATGGTTAATGTTAATTATATAGTGGATTGATTATGATTCTACAATCCATGTTTCAAATACCTTATAGGGTATGCAAAACCTAAGGAAGTCGGTGGAAACTGAACAATACATCTATCCAGGAAGCAAAACGAGTTCACATATAGAAGCCATTGGCACTTGTAGTTTTGTTTTAAGCAGTGGCTTTATTTTATGTTTGGAAAAGATCTTTTATATTCTAAATTTCTCTAGAAATTTTATTTCTGTATCAAGACTTGTACCTTTTAATTGTTCCTTTAATTTTTCAAATTTTGGTTTCATTTTATGTAATGGATTTGAAATTATTGGTTATGGTACATTATTTGATGGTCTTTATTCCATTCATCTACAAAATGATAATGCCTATAATTTGATACATGTCACTGTTGGGTTGAAACGATGTGTTGTGAATGAAGAATCCTCTATGTTATGGCACCATAGATTAGGACACATCCCCATTGAAAGAATTAAGAGATTAGTAAATGAAGGGGTACTTAGTACTTTAGATTTTGTTGAATTTCAGACTTGCATGGATTGCATTAAGGGTAAGCAAACTAACGAGTCTAAAAAGGGTTACAAAAGGAGCACAAACCTATTAAAAATCATACATAAAGATATTTGTTATCTAGATATAGATGCAAATTGTTCAAAATACTTTATCACCTTCATAGACGATTATTCACGATACATGCATCTCTACTTACTCCGTTCTAAGGATGAAGCTTTGGATGCCTTTAAAATTTTTAAGGATAAAGTAGAGAATCAATGTGGAAAACTAATTAAAATCGTGAGGTTTAATAGAGGTGGAGAGTACTTTGGTAGATCCACTAATACTGGACAAACACTTGGTCCATTTATGAAGTTTCTTTAGGAACATAGGATTGTTGCCTAGTACACCATGCCTGGTTCTTTAGATCAAAATGATGTAGCAGAAAGAAGAAACCGAACCTTAATGGACATGGTGAGAAGTATGAGGAGTAACACAAAACTTCCTTAATTCTTATGTACTAAAGCTCTAAAGACAGTCATGTATATATTAAATTGAGTTCTAAGCAAGGTTGTCTTAAAGACACCTTTTGAGTTATTTAAAGGTTGGAAACTAAGTTTGAGGCATATATGCATTTGAGGATGCCCTTTTAAAGTGAGAATTTACAACCCACAAAAGAAGAAGCTAGACCCAAAGACCATTAGTGGGTATCTTATTGGATATATTGAAAGATCTAAGGGGTATAGATTCTATTGTCCATCTCACAACACTAGAATTGTGGAATCAAGAAATGCAAAATTTCTTAAGAATGACTTGATCAGTGGAAGTGGTTAATTTCAAGAATTTCAAGACATAGTTTTTGAAAAAGATCATTATAAAGCTCAACCCTCTGGTTCAAGTCATAAATTAATTGTCACTCACACCCCTCAAGTTGAAACGGGTGTTGGAAAACTAGCTACTGAAGTTCCACAAGTTATTAATACTAATCTAGTAGATTAAGTTGTAAATCAGGAATAATAAGAAATTGTTGAGCAACTGGTTGAATAACAAGTTAAGAAACAAGTTCTTCGAGAGGATGATGATACAATATCAAGAAGATCTACAAGAGTTAGAAGGTCAGCAATTCCTAGTGATTATATAGTGTATCTATAAGAGTCAGATTATAACATTGAAGTCGAAAATGATCCTGAAATTTTTTCACAGGCCATGAGTTCTAAAGAATCGAACCTATGGTACAATACTATGAAATATGAGATGGATTTTATGGCATCTAACTAAGAATGGGATCTCATTGAGTTGCCCAATGTATGAAAGCCATTAGATGTAAATGGGTATTTAAGACAAAGAAAGACTCACGAGGCAACATTGAGAGACATAAAGCAAGAATTGTTGCTAAAGGGTTCACTTAGAGGGAAGGAATCGACTACACGGAGACATTTTCTCCTATAACTAAGAAAGATTCTTTTCGTATAATCATAGAATTGGTAGCTCATTTTGATTTTGAGTTATATCAAATGGATGTAAAAATAGTGTTCCTCAATGGTGAACTAAAGGAAGAGGTTTACATGAGACAACCTGAAGGATTCTTCTCCAGTGATGGTGAGCATTTACTCTGCAAGCTTAATAAATCCATATATGGATTAAAATAATCCTCCCGGCAGTGGTATTTAAAATTCCATGAGATTATCACTTCATTTTATTTTGAAGAGAATATAATGGACCAATGTTTATACCAAAAGGTCAATGAGAGTAAGACTTTTTTTCTTGTGTTATACGTGGATGATATTTTACGTGCAACTAATGATAAGGGTTTGCTATATGAGGTGAAACAATTTCTCTCAAAGAATTTTGATATGAAAGATATGGATGAGATATCTTATGTCATTGGCATCAGGATCCATAGAGAAAGATCTCAAGGCATTTTGGGTTTGTCTCAAGGGACTTATATCAACAAAGTTTTAAAGAGATTTTGGATGAAAGATTGTACACCAAGTGTAGCACCTATAGTGAAGGGTGATGGATTCAATTTGAATCAATGCCTAAAAAATAGTTTCTAATGGAAACACATGAAGAACATTTCATATGTTTCAGTTGTTAGAAGCCTTATGTATGCTCAGGTCGCACCAGAACTGACATTGCATATACTGTTGGAATGTTAGGTTGATATCAAGTAACCCATATGTTGACCACTGGAAAGCTGCAAGGAAGGTTATGAGGTATCTTTAGGGCATAAAAGACTGCATGCTTATGTACAGGCGAACAGAGAACCTGAAAGTAGTTGGACACTCTGATTCAGACTTTGCTAGTTGCATTTATTTAAGAAAATCAACATCTGGTTATATCTTCATGCTAGCTGGTGGAGCTATATTTTGGAGAAGTGCCAAGGAGTCCCTAATTGCTACTTCTACTATGGAGGCTGAGTTCGTATCTTGTTTTGAGGCCATCACGCATGGTGTATAGTTGAAGAGTTTTATATCTGAGCTTAGAGTTGTTGATTCAATTTCTAAGTCATTAAAGTTGTACAGCGACAACTCATCTGCGACCTTTATAACTAAAATAACAAGAGTTAATGTCGAAGTAAGCATATCTACACTAAGTATTTAGCCATAAGAGAACATGTTAAGGAAATGAAAGTTGTCATTAACACATTAGCATTGAGTTGATGATTACAGATCCTTTAACTAAAAGCATGCCTCCTAAACAATTTAAGAATCACGTAGTAGGAATGGGACTTAATTCCATAATATGATTTTTATTGTACATTTTTTGCTTCAATGGGACTCTTATTTAATTTAATGTTTTCTTATATGGTTTTGTGCACATATATTTGATTGTTTTGACAAATATCATTTAATTTGGACCTAGAATAAATATATAGTTTATTCATTAAGTTTAAGGGCTAGTGATGAGATATTTTATATATTGTAATACATGGAATATAATATTCACTAAAAGAGGACCTATCGTCATATTCATATATTTGGTTTCTTGTTATGTTTGATATTGGGTTAAATGGACCAAGTGAGAAAATGCAAGATTTTTTCCCGAAATCTTCCTACTATTCAGAATTTGGTCCATTTAATGGTTTAACCAATTAATCACACAAAAGCCCATACATCATCATTTTCATCTTCTGTGATAGGCAAACATGATGAAGCGATGAATTATATTTTTTTGAGTCCCTATTCTTGGCTTCACGCAACAATCACTAGATACCATCGAGTTATGGAGATCAGAGGCTAGAAGGTTCAAATTTTTTTGAACATTGCTGGACAGTATTGATGCAATGGCTAGAGGTATTCTTCTATTATACTTCCGTTGTTGAACATTGTGAATAGCATGCATGTATCTTGTTTATACGTAAATGATCTTGTATTTTAAGATACATCTGTGGATTTCATTTTATTAAAAAAAAAGTTTATATGAAGAAACTCGATCGAATGGTGGTTGCCTTAAGAACAGTAATCACTAAAAGGTAAAAACTGAATGAAGAAAGATTTAGTTGAGAGTTGAGACTAAATTAAATGCTACTCCCTCCTATTGAAAATAAATGTCGTTTTAGAGGGATGCACACTTATTAAGAAAGTTAATGAAATATTTGATATACCCTTATTAATTGCATGTTGAAGTGTCTTGAAAATATAATCTGTGTAATTAGGATGTGAGAGAAATTAAAGGATAATTTTAGAAGTAAAATTATAATCATGCATGAAAAGTCACGAATGACACTTATTTTAAATAATTAAAATCTTTCTAAAACGATTTTTATTTTAAATAGGAGGGAGGATATTATTGTAATAGGAAGTATCACAATCCTTTCGGATAAGTTTGCATTTAACAATATATCAACAGATCTAACGAGTAAACACGCGGCAATTTATTGATCAAA
Organism: Erythroxylum densum; assembly: GCA_024678245.1. Lineage (NCBI taxonomy): Eukaryota > Viridiplantae > Streptophyta > Magnoliopsida > Malpighiales > Erythroxylaceae > Erythroxylum > Erythroxylum densum. The sequence goes on from JANPWT010000006.1 coordinate 31,092,415, forward strand.
AGTTCTATGACTGGAAACAAAAATGCTTTGGTTACAACATAAGGTATGGTAAAGAAAATTCATCATACAGTTTCTAGAAATGTTTCCCATAAAGACCTGACTGAGTCTTGCTACAAAAAATAAAGACAAACATTTAATATAATCTTAGCATATGCTCATTACATGCTAATAAATTAACATTTCGTGGTTGATGATTTGAGGATGACCAAGAACCAAATGATCCAATTGTAAGAAAACTTAATTATATCGTAGTAGAAGTAATTAACGGACATAAGGCATAGAAGGCATCGCCAGTCGTCTCATTCTTTTAACAGGAAATTTGCAAGAATCCATTCCCAGCAAATCTACACTTGTCATATAAACATCTACATTTGCTTTCTGTTCTTTTTCAAGTGGATCAAACCACGGATCTATTTAAGTATTTAGATGTCACCTGAATTGTGTAAATGAGCTTACGAATATAAGTAACATTTTCAAAATTCTCTAATTCTTGAGGTTGGAATTAGCATGAACAAAATGCTAATCAAGTCATTAGCCCTCACCCCTCAGATAATTACTTACAACCAAAATGAACACAGCAGAGAAGAGAAAGGAGTTAACTGGATATGAATCGAAGCTCTTCTCTTCCCATATGTTTTAACGATAACGATAATTTGTGATTACTGAGTGGTCAGAGAAGATGCATTCTCAGTAGAAGCAGTAGCAATAGTAGTAGAAGAAGGAGAAGAATTTTTATGATTGTGCATCCAAACCTTAAAAACCTGTCTGCTCACTCCAATCCCTCTACAGAACTTCTCAACCTCATCTTCCTCATCTCTCGACCTCTGGAGCTTCCACCCCAGCTTTTCTGCAAACGTCAACATTTTCTCTTTCTGCTCCATCGTAAACTTACTCCTGAATCTCTTCTTCCTACCCGACTCCATCATCATCACCGCCCTCCTGTCTCCGCCATACTCGATCATTTCCATGACTTTCGTCGTCTCTTCACGACTGTAGGTCACCTTACGGTGGAAGTTGCGGTGGCAGCCGCAGGCTGCGCAGTGGAGGGTGGGTGGAGAGGAGGAAGCGGAGGAGTCGAGAGTGAACTCTCCACATCCGTCAGTGGCGTAGCTGCCGATGCTGGCTGCATGGTTCCTGAGACATTCTTTGTACAGATCGGTTACGTTATGACCCTCCATATCTCCTCTCTTTCTCTCTATGCTTTATGTTACATTTGGTTAATATAAATAGCATATGGTTAACCAGAGTAAGAGGCTGTTATCTTTTTTCATTTTTTCATTTTGTTTTTGTGATTGATGATAGTGATTCTATCTGTTTATACTATTGTTTTAGACTAAGGAATTACTGTTTATCTTTATGACTCATAATTTATTTAATCTCTAAGCTAAGGAGCTAGCATTGCCAAACTCAACCTGAGACATTTATGTAATAGACCTGAGCTAAAATTGGTTATCACATAAATTGACTTTGTAGGGATGATTGAGATTGAATCAGGTGCCCACTGAGACTCATTTGCTAAGACCTTGAGGAAATCATACTTCTAAAATTGATGAGATTCGCCTCCCTTTATTTACTTAGCTACGTAAGCTTTTTTACATTTAATGACAATAATAGTCATGCTTGAATGGTATTAGTAAATTGGACAACATTTTTGGTAAAGCTATCTATGATTTATTTAATTTTGTGTTTGTGACTCTTAAGTATAAACAACTGATCATTGATTTTTTATGTTTGGTGTTCCCCAACTTTTTTCATCCAATTGTTCTGAAGAAGTAATCAAAGGCAAAATGCAAATTTACGTTACTGAGAGAATATAAATTAAAAGGTCAACATGTTTTAACTTAAGAAGACCAAATTGAGTTAAGCTACGTTTGTTCTTTCTTTCTTTCTTTCTTTTTTTTTTTGGTTACTAAAAAGTGCAAAGTCAGCATTGCAATAGAGGAAAAAGATTTAACTGTTTCTACCAACTAAATTGGATTTAAAAATAGCATAGATCTCCTCGTATTTTGTGTTAAATGTGCATTTACTTGAGGACTTATCGTACTTCTGAAACCAAAAGTTTGGAAATGTTGGAAAAGAAAAATGGTAAGAGAGAAGAGAATAGGCAAGGAATAGATTCAAGAGATAGACCTCCCTCCCCTGTCCGTCTTGGCCCCCTCAGGAAATATAACCGTTTTTTTTTTCTGGTTTTCTAAAAAAGCGCATAACATACATAGGCTGCGTTGTCACGTAATATTATATTGACAGATTAAAACTAAGTGCACACAGTTGTGGCCTGTGGTGGGTTTCAGGCATCATGTATGGGACTAGTTCAATAATTGAGGTGGGAAATGGTGAGCTCCTCCTCGGGAGTCGGGACTTCACAAGCTGTTGGTTCAGTTTCCTCACCATTTACCAACTCTCTCCCTGTACCTCTGGTGTACACTTGGGACCTCATTTACTGATCTTAACAAATAATAATATGTATTACATTACATATACAAAACCTTATGATGATAATTAAGTTTATTAATTGACTCATCATTTTCTAATTAATTATAAGGTTAATCTTAAATTATTATGCACATTTTTTATACATATAAGGGCAGTTGAAAAGAGGAAGGTGACGCAAAGTATGGTGAAGATAAGATGTGAAAAGAATAGTGGGGGAGACCATTACAGCTGGTGTGGAGAAATTGTGCGAGTACAGGAGGCTCGGTTGCTATGTCTGTATCTTGTCCTTAGGCTTTTGGCAGCATCGTCTTTGTTCCCTTTTCTGGGCTCAGTGTCTTGTCATTTCTATAACGCTCACAGACATCACAGGCTGCACCAGTGCATAGGGACCCAGGTGAAGAAGACCCGCATAAATGAGAAGGTAAAAATTAATAGCCACTCTTGTGCGATCACAAAATAATAAATAAGATACTTATAATGCCCTAGTCCATGACGGACGCAGTCGCATGCAAGATTTTAGACTACGGATTTTGAGTTATGGAAGTTATTACAGTAACTATATAGTGTAGTTATAAACAAAATGTAATAAATAAATTTAAACGCAGCCCTAATTTTACATAATAAGAGAATAGTTTTAATTTTAATTTTAAAAGGATTAACGAGCAACTTTAGAGTATATAACTCGTATATCCTCTATCTTTATTATTATGCAACTGCAAGACAGGTGCCTACTTGTTCCAAGGCAACCTAATTTCTTTATGGCACACTTGGTTTGGTTGGCATTTCAAGAAATGAACTTAGAGCTTGATGCATGCCATGTCCATACACCTTGTTTAAAATCGTATAAAAGCTTTTTCAGCTTTCAGAAAGTTTTGAAAAGGCATTATTTACATTAAACAGTGAAGATACCAATTACGCGAACTAGTCAAACAAAGAATGAGAAACAAATCACTTGTTTCTATTACTCTATTTCTATCATATTCAAAAAGTATCCATCTATTCAATAAATAATACTTCTTAAAAATAAATGGATGGATATACGTTCATAAATTAGAGTTGAAATAGGACAACGAGGACAAGTAATCTAAATCTCAAAGAATGGTACGAATAATAACACGCTTCATAACATCAGTAAATATCGTGTGGCGGGAAACGGGGAAAGCTTTTGGCCATAAGATAAGCTTTATACTGTGAATATTGTTACTGGAGTTTTGTTTACTTGTAAACCTAATAAAATGTTGATGAGGTGGAACTAGTCCTAATTAAGTTCCCTTATGCATTAACGAGTAAACCCGTCCATCATAAAATAATTTATAGTGGATCAATATATATGATCGCCTAGCCAGCACAAGTAGGATCACGTGAAGTTGTCAAGGGATGTTTATTGACAGGCAAAACCTGAATGAGTGTCATCGGCTGGGTAAAATGCGTTTAGAATCAAGAACCATGGAGGACTCTATCAAGATATCGCACAAATGGGTTCATCTCTCGGAGGAGAACTGGTGAATGTGTACAACCTATAACTTATTCAACTCTTTCCATATCAAATTTCTTTTAAAAACCAAAATTTATGCAACTACATTCAAAGTTCACCTAGTATATGTACATAAAGTCAGATAATACATATTAACTAAATATAAATTATAATAGAATAAATATAAATCCACCCTTTTATTTCATATAACGAAAATATTTATTTTTATATGGTATAATCAATTTCTCCATAATATTTTTTAAAGGAGTTATGATTTAAGTATTTTAATTTTTTTTTGAAAATAATCATATTAAATATAACATATAATAATGTCAATAAAATCATACAATTTTATGTAAATGTTTAAGATAAGTGCAGACTAATTTGTTTGACTAATAGGCTCGTACATGTCAAATTTTAGTTCCTGATTATTTGTTTTAGGTAATGTATTGGTACACACTCTATTTTATTCCCGAGTCATTCGTCTTATGATAATAATTTGATACGCACCCAATTTGATTTTGAGCGATTTATGCCGTGCAATGTGATGGTACATGCTCTATTTTGGCATTTGGTTAATAGGGTCCTGTCAACCATTACACTCAGCAAGCACATTCACACCTTTTTAAGGCCTTACTTTACATAATTTAGATTCTCTGTCCAATTTTATGGTGACTTATTGTGTCCAATGAATCTCAGTCATTCATTTATGTGGGTCTTGCGTAGATCCCACATAAATAAACGCGGATCCTGCATAAATAAATGGTTGAGATTTAAGGGACAAAATAAGACACCATAAAATTGGACAGAGAATCTTGTCCCTACTTTACATCCCAACTTGTACGAAACAAGTCACATATCACAACATTTGCAAACAGGCATCAACACCATACAATGCAGTCATATGCAAAAAAAATCTCTTCGATTCTCAAAAACTGACTCTGTACACACATTAATAACTATATATCAAGGATGACCAAGCCAGGCAAATTAAATGGTTTTGATGGCTTGATTGTATACCACCACTGATAAATACCCAAATAAATGATATTCACCGAGTCAAGAGCACTACTTCAAATAACCACTTCTACAACAGATTGACCATCATCACAAATTACACGAGCAATAGGTGTGTAACCTATGCCCATGCTAAAAATATTTTCTTGTGTAGCTACATTTTTAGGTTTTTAGAAGTTCACAAAAAAATAAACAACCTCTCTACTAATTTGGAGTAAAGTTATATATTAAGTTTTCTCAAACTTTGTGTTTTTAGTGGGTTGTTTTTTTTGGTACATTTGTTGTTTTGGAAAGTCACAAAATATCACACAAATTTATAGTCAATAAACATAGGGGTGTTCATGGTAGGGTACCCTGACCTATTCATAAATAACCTGAACCTGAATCTAAATGTCAGATTTGTCAATTTCACGAACCTAAACCTGAACCTGAACCTGAATCTGAATCTAAAGAACCTATAGGATCGATTAACATATTTTCATGTTCAGTTCTCAGGATAACTAGAACTTATTCATATCAATACATATGACAAAAAATTATAAAAATAATAAACTCTATTGAAAATTTATTAAGAAACAAGACATTATCATAAAAACCTTACGTAAGGTTTTGTGTTCAATTTTTGTTAATATAATGAATAACAATTATTTTTATATTTAAATTGAGAATAGCAATGTAGTTTGTTCTTATATGAATCATTGATATAACAATGTAGTTTGTTCTTATATGAATAATTGATAAAATTGCTAAAATCATTTGTAAATTCAGTTCTTCTAAAAAAAGATAATTCAATCCAACGGTCTTAATACAAACCTAGTAAATTTATGGCTAAGATCACTTGAATCACAATTGATCTTTTATCAAATATCGCAATATGGCTTCTTATTACTATGAATCAATGCGGGA
>JANPWT010000006.1:31117632-31130768 GCA_024678245.1 Erythroxylum densum
TATCTCTCACTATAAGAGACATGTGCTACGACAGGTTTACTGTTAACTATATTAAACCTTTGTAACACATACTCAATGTATGCATTCTATGAGAGGTTTGGTGAGTGTTGATATATGTCCTGATGAATATGAATACTTAGGACAGAAGATGCTATATTAAGGTCCTTTATGCCAAAGTTCTTGACCAAAAGTTGCTTAACCTCATACAATATGGTCAAGTAATTTGACATGAGCAATATATCATCTACATGCAGTAATAGGAAGATAACTTTGCTCACTTTGACTTCATAGTACAAGCATCTTTTTAATTTTATTTTCCATCAAGTCGAAAGAGGCCACAACCTCATCAATTGTAAGGTATCACTTTTAGAAGGATTTATGTAAACCATATATTGATCTGCATAACTAGCAAACCATGTCAATGCCATCTGGATCCTGGAATCCTTCAGATTGTACCATATAGACCACTTTATAAAGGTCTTTACTCAGGAAAATAGTTTTGACAGCCATATGATGTAACTCTATATTATCATGAGTTACAATTGCCTTAATCACTCAAAATGTATCCTCTAAGGATACGAGAGGAAAGACAACATAAGTCAACCTTTCTCTCTGAGTGAACCATTAGGCAACTGAGCGAGCTTATAGACCACTGAACTTTATCCTAAAATCCATTATGTCTTAAAAAATTCATTTACAACTGACGAGTTTGTAGTTCCCCTACAATCAACCAGCTCCTAAACCTTACTATGCTTCATGGCTTGCATCTCGTCATTCATTTCGTCCCACCAAGCATCCACTTTGGGTCTAGAATCAGTTTCTATAAAATTAACTGGATCCGTAACATGTCTAATAGTATATTCCTATACACCTGATAGACTATGTAATCAAATGAGATAGCTTGTCATCTCACTTTAGTGGATTTACTTAACTGTATTAAATCTTGTACCCCCAGGAACCTTTGTGTCTACAGGTATGGGTTCCTGTTCTTATACAGGTACGGTACAAAGACCTAGATCTACCAGATCTAACTATATGAGCAGTGGGTATATGGTAATTGTAGTATCCGCCCTGCTATCATTTGAAGGGTCAATAGGCCCACCATCATCATAGACATAATATTCTAGAAACATAGTTATTTCTGATTCCACTATTTTGGTCCCTCCTTCTCTATAGTAAAAGTTGTAGTATTAAAGTGGTCAAGATATTTTACTAAATAACAATGAACACAACAAGCATAAAATCTTTCTTTATAAGGATTATGTCACTTCAGTAGGCCAGTCTTATACATGAATGTGAGCAAGGTTGGGTTTTCAAATTTTTAAATAATTAGGTAGATTAGTCCTGCTCTGCATTGACTTCCTTAAGTCCTTTAAGGTGCAATTATGCCTTTCAACAACACACCATTTTTCTCAGAACTACTCGGTATAGTGAACTAAGTCACTATTCCAACTAATTCCATATATCTAGCAAATGAACCTTTTAAAGTCCTAAAACACTATGTTTGCCATAATATTCTCCTCCACATCTAAATTTGACTATCTTGATGAATTTTCCCAATTAGTTCTCAACCTTCAGTCTTTAAGCAAGAACACATAACTGTGATGGGAATAATCATCAACAAATGTCAGAATACATTTAGAATTGCACAATACAACTGTATAAGGTCTACCGATATCTTTATGTATCAGACTCAACAAGTCAGAAGCATGAGTTGACCTCAATATCCTTATTAGTCAACTTAGCCCTATAAAAATAAGCACATGTTCTTAGATAATCATAATCTAGAATTGAGAAATGCTTTCCTTGATCAATATCTCAACCTTAGCTATAGAAATGTAGCTTAAAATTTTATGCCACACCATGTATGACTACTCATTCATCAGGGTCTTTCATTTCATAACTTGTTCAGTAAGATACTAAGAAACATTTATCTAATTCGGGGCAAGACACATTCTATACAAACCATATGATAAGAAAGTTTTACCATTATGTTTTACATTAAACAACTATACAATAGAAGTATTAAATAAAAAAAATTAATTATCCAAAATTGATCAAAAGATCATATATAAAATGTGCCGTGTAAAACCTAAATGAACCTTATAGCAAGGTTCAGTACATACATCCCCTATAGATATTACTTCCACTTCTTTATTGCTATGAATCATCAGTTTTTCCTTCCTTTTATTTGGATTTATCCTTGATATGAACTAATGTATCGCAAATTATGTTCATAATTGACGAGCAAAAGAGTAACCTGATGGTCTCAATCTTTCTTTTTAAACCTCATACTACTGGTTTCTTTATATCCCTAGGACCTTTATCAGTATTGGTTTAACCAACATCAGTATGTGGAGAAGATTTGAACTTTCTACCTTCAAACTTAGTGGGCTTCATCTTTATCTTCCCTTATGTTGCTTTGAGGACTGTAGGAGTAGCAAACTTGAGTTTCTCCATCTCAGCAACAAAATGAGCTATCAAAGTATTAAAGTCCCACATCCTCAATCTACTATGAAGATGAATCATTCTTGATATGTAGCCTATTACTCCATTTTTCTCCCATATACCTTATAGAGAATAATTCTTTCATTAGGGCATTTGTCTCGACACAAGATAAGACTGTGTACCTCTGGGGGACATTATCAAGAAACTCCATCGCTATGTCTGTGTCCGAAAGTCCACTTTGCAGATGGTTAAGAATGGATCTCTTAATGGTCATCAGATATAATCTATTAGATTGATCCCAAGTTTCATAGGCTGCTATATGAGTTTTCAAGGTCATGGATGTAAATGGAGATGGCCTATCCGTCCGTATAGTCACCACAACTATCTCCATAGCATTCAATACATTCTCCATATGCTTCTTTGTATTGAAACCAGTTAGGGTTTCAATGGTGACACTAATTTTGTTGATTGAAAAGGTGACTTCAAGATGATAATGTTTAAATAAGCAAAATGTAGGATAACAGTGATACTCAAAGTTGTTAAATAGTATCTTTACTGAAAATCCAATCACACATATTATGAAACACCTTTAGGCTGAGTACATAATATATGCAATTAGACCTCCACATATAAAAGCGATCAAAGTACAAATTATCAACTCTTATGACACTACCACCTTTGGGTGAATAGATCACTTGAGCAATAAATTTCCTCCATCTAATGCCTTTATACACATCTCAAAATGTTATATAAGGCTAACATCTCTGAGCAGAATAACCAAACATAAAATCAGAGACATCCCATAACATGCAAGAAGAACAATTCAAAATATTGACTTAAAAGGCCACCTTAGTGACTACATTCTCATCAACACTCAAAAAGTCTACAAACATAAGGGATACATCTTTACGTTATTCTCACATTCTTTATGAGCATATAGGATGTGACAATGTAATATTAATAAATGTAAAAACCCAATGCATAGTCTCATTGTCACACACTCATGTTGAAGACATTATCTGAAAACTTCATTTGAGACTTTCGAAAAAGAAAAATCCTAAACACTGAACATGAGACCCGAGACACAAGAACCTCATGTATCTCCCTCAAATGATGTCCAAAGCATGAAAATTCATTCGAAATCGAATTCAGAATACCTTAATTCCTTTTTTTAAAGTTAAAAATTTAATTTATTACTAATGTAATAAATCCATAAAAATAGAAAAAATTACTTTATAAATTTTCCCAAACTCGAAAATTAACCTAAAACACCCCAGAGCACCCTTACAGGAAATTCGGAATTTTTGTGTTTTTCTTGAAAAACATTATAGCGTTCGTACGACTGACATCACATCTAGTGCGTGTCTACTGTACAGTGCATGCATCGCATGCATCACCACGTGTCCCCCCATCCAGCTTACCACATTATAGCGTTCGTACGACTGACGCAACGTGACGCGATTGTATGCGCCAACCATACGCCCACTCTACTGCCACTATAGCAGTGTCAGGCGCGTGTAGTCGTCTTCTCCCACTTTTGACATTAGAGGCGATTTATGGCATCTCGAGATCCCTTTTTTCATAGCTAGTCTTACATATACCACTTTTACATAATTATATATGTAAAAAAACTGAAAAATGAATAGAAAAGAGAAAAACCATATGAGATGAAAAACTAAAAAACCTTTGTTTCTGACAATCTGATCACGTAACCGTTCTGATACCAACATGAAAGGATCAAAATGAATACGTAGTATAGACCTTATTACGTACTCAGGATCAACATGAAAGGATTAAAAATGAAGGTAATGCGGAATACTTGATTTTGGTTCCATCTCTAATTCTAGTGCAGATACCAATCTCTAAACGATCACGAATCTATCAGGACCTTTTATAGAAAGTACTCTATGGGACAAGGGCTAAGTATTTCCACAGTTTTCTCAATACGCAAGCTCTCTTAATAGGTCAGAGATTCCTTATGCTTATGATTGATGTGAGCAGCTACAGGAGACCTTAACCTTTATATAGAGCTTCCATATCGAGCTTCCCCATCACAAGGCCAATATAGGTCTGGTCTATATTGATTGAGACCTATTTTCTACCCAAACTTCGACTTATTAATCTAGATCATTTATTGGGCCACTTTATTATCTTTATCTGGATCAAATTACGTAATTTAATCAATAATTTATTTAATTATTTAAAAAATGCAATTAATAGTTGTCCAACTTTATAGGAAAAGACAAAATTGTCCAACAATTATACCAAAAAAATGAATTGGAAAAACTCCCTAACTCTTTCTTATGAATTCATCTTCAAATATATGACATTACTAACCATAGAAAGTCTAATTCATGAGTATGCCACATGCAGTTAGTTCCTAACTCAAAGAAATGCTTTAAAAAATAAAATTGTAGGAATAACCTTCCATTCTAGGCTTTTATTGCTTTGACCACTTTTATATACCTTATTCTCTAAAGGATTGTTAGTTTCACCCTTAATGCATGATCACCTCTTTTAATAAAAAGAGTAATGCTTCCTTCATTTTCATTATATGTATCACATTTGCATCTCTTTGCTTCTCTTTCATTGTATTCTTAATCACTAAATTGAATATTAACATTTTGAACACAAAATCAAACATATTATCCAAAAATTGTAAACTTTTCCTTAACAATGCATCAATTGATCTCAAAAGAGTTTTTTTAATGTATGTTTATTCAATATCTACAAATTGACATAATATTATTTGAATATATTTATTTTATAAATTACAAATAGCTAATCATATCAAGATTTTAAAAAAAATATTTTTCGTAGATTAAGAGAAAAAATAAGACACGTGAAGATAAATTATAATCTCAAAATTTGTAGTTCTTTGATGGGTTAATGAAATTTATGAATTCCAAGAAAGAGGGAAGTGCTTAGGCTTGAGGAGAGTAATGCAACTTATTCTACTTTGTTTTTAAATAAAATTTTGCCATAATATACTATTTTCAAAATATTTTTGATGGTCAAAATTGGGGATAAACGAATCTAAATCAATATTAGTCTATGCTCTGTTCCTTTTTCTTTGTAAAATAGCTTAATATCCCCTGTTTGGCCTTTTTTCTAAAAAGTAAAATAGGATTACTGAATACTTTCCGATGCATGCCTCATCCTATTTAAGTTGTCGGTCCATAAAAGATTAGTCAATCAATAATTGAAAAATACCACTCAATAATTTTTGGAGAGAAAATTCTAATTCACAAAAAGTGTACTAAGAGATAGAATATATTATAAAGCAAATAACCTACTAACAAACCCTGTTTTATGGGTATTCGACCCATGAACTATCTGAATAAGCCCAAACTAAATGCACACAAAAATATAATACAGATAAATACAAGTCTCAATACCCCCCTCACGTTGGCACATAGACATCGTAAATACCCAACTTGCTCCGAAGAAGCTCAAAATACAAACGACAGAGAGACCTAGTGAATAAGTCTACAAGTTGGACCTCAGTTTAGATATGGCTGGTGCAGATTGTGCTTGCCTGAACATGCTCTCGAATGAAGTGGTAGTCAATCTTAATGTGTTTCGTATACTCGTGAAAAACCGGATTAGCTGCAATATGAATGACTGATAAACTGTCACAGAATAAAACCATCTAGCTCAGATGATCATCTCCTAGAGATATTAATAAAGCTTTAAGCTATAGGAGCTCACTCGTAGCAGTGGCCATAGCCTGATACTCGACCTCAGCCAAAGAACGCAAAACGGTGAGCTGTTTCTTGGTCTTCCAAAAGATCAGGGACTGACCAAGTGTGACAAAATGGCCCATGATAGACTATCACTAGATAGGGCAACTTGTGCAATCGAAATCGCAGAAAGCTCAAATTCGTATATCACAATCAGCACGAAGTAGTATCCCCTGATTGAGATTAACCTTAAGGTATCGAACAACTTGTAACGTTGTATCTAACTACTCCTTGCCTAGGTAAATTAAGACAAAACATGCACCACATATGAAATTTCTGGTCTAGTAATCGTGACATAAATCATCCTACCAACAAGTCGACGATAACGTGGACCCTAACCAAACCCAATCGATGGTTTTTCTCTAAGGGTGTCTCAGCTGGCTTATATCCAATTAGGACCATCTCCGACAAAATATCTAATGCATACATGCGTTGGCACAAAACAGTCCTTTCAGTGATCTCACGACCTCAATATCTATAAAATACTTCAAATTATCAAGGTCCTTGATGTTAAAACATCGATTAAGATATGTCTTAAAAGCAGAACAAGTTTTAGAATCACTAACTATCACAATGATGTCATCCAAGTAAATGAGCAGTCCCAAAAAAAATAGCACCTGACTATATGTAAATAAGGAATAATCGGCTTTAGACTAAACAAATCCATACCTCTATAGGGCATCATAAAGCTTAATGAAACAATTCCTGGAGGCTTCTTTAAGACCATATAGAGACTTCCGAAGCCTACAAACTAACCCATCTCAACCGCAATCAAACCCTTAAGGTATCGTTATGCAGACCTCCTTATTAAGATCACCATGAAGGAAAGCATTGTTCACGTCCATCTAATGATGCTTCCATCCTCGTGAAACCATAATAGAAAGAAATACTCAAACTGAGACCAATTTCAAAACCGGTATAAACATCTTATGAAAGTCTAAGCCTTTAATCTGCGTGAACCCCTTTGCCAACAACCTTGCCTTATATGGTTAGACCATACCATCTGACTTATATTTGACCTTGTATGCCCACTTGCAATCGATAGGCCTCTTCCCAAGTGGTATAGCCTCAATCTTCCATACGCGGTTGGCCACAAGTGCCTCAATCTCACGTGCCATGGCCTTACACTATCGAACATCCTTCACGTCCTTGGCATAATTACAAGGTTCTATGGTCGAAGTAATAGCTCCCACGAATGCCTGGTGACTATAGGAAAATTTGTCAAACCTTACAAAATCACTTAATGGATAAGGCATACCTAAAATATGGTCATGAAGTAGTAGCTTATGGTGGGAGTTCAAAATCATATAACAAAAATCACGCACAATATCCATGTCGTCTCTAAAAAGTATATGGCTCAGACTTACATCCAGCTAGGCTCTTAGTAGCTCCAACATCTTTCTTAGAACGCAGCCGAACCATATTCCCAGGTAAGTTCAAGGTTGTATTTCTAAGGGCTAAAGTTGCTAAAAAAATAACATATTCATTATATCTAGATGGCAAATGAGTTTGGCGATGTGTTCGTAAAGAACTTTCTTCAAGTCACTCATCAATATTCATAGAATTCGTAATTTTCTCCCTCAGAGAAATGCCCCCTCTTGTAAAAGGACATGAACCCCCTTTCTTCCATGCTTCTAGACTCCTCCTCATCTCTGTCAATCCTGACTTCCCCACTTTCCTAAAAATCAACAATGCCCTCAACACCGAGTGACACATTAGTAGTGAGAACACCAATATTAGCAAAAGGGAATACATTCTCATGAAATGTTACATCTCTTGAATAAAAGAAAGTGTTTCTAAAAACATCATAAAATTTCCATGCTTTCTTTATTTGAAGATATCAGACAAACACACAATGACGACTTCTAGTTGTAAACATATCACGCTCCTTATGATGCGCATAATATAAACAACTAAAAAACACATATATGATCATACAAAGGACAAGTACAGAAAAGAATCTCAAAGGGAGATTTGCCCTTCAAAAGCACCGTGGGTGTCCGATTTATAAGATAAACTGTTGTGAGAACACACTCCCCAAAACTTTATGAGCAAGTGCACTTGAAAACGCAAGGCCCGAATGACCTCCAAAATATTTCTATGCCTACATTTTACCCTCCCATTTTGTTGTGGGGTGTTGATACAACTCGTTTCATGTATAATACCCCTCTTAGCATAGAACTCCATTAACCTCGAAGTGAACTCAAGCCCATTGTCATTATGTATTCTTTTAACTTTCTTATTAAACCGTGTTTCAACAAACACGTACAAATCCATAAGATATTTAACACCTTCACTTTTTTCACTCAATAAATATACCCAAATAGGTCTACTCCTATCATTATGTACTCCTATCATCCACTAGAAGCAATCCAATATGGACCCCATAATTTATAATGTATTAAGTCAAAACATTCAACAGTAGTGTTAAAACTTAAAGGAAACATAGAGCGAGTCTGCTTTGCTCAAAAACAAGAGTCGTATACAAAATTATTCAAAAAACTCAATCTACTAACTTCTAGAATGAAAGATAGATGTCGAATCGATTGGTGCCTAAGGAGACGGTGCCACATTACTGAGGTATCCACTTGCTCCATCTTCAACATGAAGTGCTCCCTTGGTGATTGGAAAAAATTAGACCCCCTAATAAGCTTTCTAACTTCAATTGGAGTCTTCAAAATATCCTATATCACACAGAATTGATCAACAAAGGTAATTTGACATTTTAACTCAGTAATCATTTGACGTATGGAGATTAAGTTACAAGTTAAGGAAGGAGCAGATAACACATTAGATAATATGATTTTCTCGTTCAATATGACACAACCCTTCTTGGTCGCAATTGTTTTTGCCCCATTAGGCAACAAAATTGACACCAACATTGCTTCGCCAACCTCCTCCATGAGCTCAAGTGTTCCTGTCATATGGTTTGACGCACTACTATCAAGAATCCACAAAAATTCACTACGCATCTTACCAGAAAATTTTTCATTCTTTTTGTGTTTAGAGAGAGTAAATAACTTCTAAATTTGATCACCGAAAAGATGTGGCACTCCCAAACTACCTTCAGATTGTTCCCCCACTATGTGAAAGGCTGAAGCTCTACCTCGAGCCTTATTATTGGCCCATTGGTTGCTCTCGGTTACAGACCAGCTTGCTTCTTACCGTGGATTTCTAAACCCTGACCAAGAGGACTGTTGGGCAGGGCTTTGGTTTTATTGAATTGCATTGGGTTGGACCAGGTGGTTGAGCTTATGTCCACAAGGTCTAGTCCAACAATTAGGATACCCCATCACTTCAAAACAATTCAAAGCCATATTCCCTGGTTGATTGCAAACGTAGCACTTCCTTTTTCCTTGATTTCCCTTTGCTCCTTATCCTCCAGAATTGTTCGAACGAGAATGTAATATTGTTCTAGTTTGAGCTGCTAAAGCCATCACCTCGATTGCATCATTTTGCTCGTGTGCCACTTGGGATTGATTTTCTTATTTCATAACCAAAGAATATGTTTTATTAACGGATAAGAGGGGATCCAGGTATAGAATTTACAAATAATAAATTCCAAAAGATGAGTTTTCTAACCTAAACAAAATTTGATGTAGTTTCTCCTCTCCTCGCTCTCGAGCAAGTTCCTTGGAGGCATCTCACATGCATCCTCTACACATACAACTCGGTACCTTCGTGTAATTTCCCAATTTATACTACTTAGCCTTAAGAATTGTGTTAGTATTAAGCTACACTCATCCTTCGCTATCAGAGAGATGAAATTTCTCCTTTCAATTGGTGAATTCTTGGTACGTTTCTAACTGAAAAACGTTCCTTCAAATCATCCTAATGAATCCTCGTAATGGGCACATACGCTACACTTCGTCGAATATTCTCCTCTAGTGTATTCATGATCTAAGATTGTAAGATAGATTCATATGATTACCAATTTTTTGATTCAGTTGTTCCCGCAACCATTTCCTCTATCAATCCATTAACAAACCCTGCCTTGTTCTTGGCTTGTAAGGTGATCAAGAATGCCTTCTCCCGCATATCTTAGTTATCACCGTTTAATATAATGGGTGTTAAAACAATACCTAGACTGTTTGATGGCAATAACAAATAACTACAAGTATCAATAATAATGTGTGCGTAATGAAGCACTATATGCTATTTGACCATGGTTATTGATACATTAATATGAGAGAGCATTCATCTATCTTTTCAAGCAATATATTAGTTATCGAAAACAAATATGTACTCCAAAGAATGACATGGAACTATAATAATGTAGAAGATATTAATGGGGAAAAATCATTGACAGGGTTTTGAAGGTTATTATGTACTTTTAAAAATAATTAAGAACTCATCTTTTATATTTATTCCAATGGTATTAAAATCATCATTAATACATCAAATTATGGATTTATGTCTTGTTTAGTTATATATTTGTCACTTAATACATTAAAATATTTTATCTTATGGATGTATTTATGAAGAAAAAAGAACTCAAGAAGTAGTTAATGAGATTTAGTTAATTGGGCATATGTACATTTCAAAGAGTCAAAATTTGTTACATACTACTCTCATAGTGCATATGCCCAATCATATCCACAAATAGTCAAGAATATATTTTAAGAAAATGGTACATTAGAACAATCACATTAATATAGTCTGAGGCATCAATATAGCGTAAGCATTCCAAATACTTATTTCCTTCACAATCATAATAAGACATATATGTCAATAACATTCCAAATTCAAGTAGAACATACACAATAGTTTTGAACTCAATCCTAGTACATCATACAGTACAAAAATTACACATTAGAGATAATATGTATCATAACATGAAATGCTACTACAAAAGACATCTATCTAGATTTTGTAGGTATTAGCTTGCCAGACCTCTAAGCCATTCTTGTCCCTAAAATAACCACACTAGAACTCTATTAGATCGTTTTAGAAGCTACATCTCCCTTGAACTTGAAAATCAATGTTGTAATTTTGATGAGTTTGCAAACTTAGTGAGTGAACCATCATCGATGTGCTCACTTAAGTTAAAAAAATAAAGACAAGTATATAACCCAAGCCGTCAAGTATAACATATTATCCAGCTTTGAATATCATGTCAAATTATATCATATATCAATAAGTACAACATGTATTCAATTATTTCATGTCACTATTTCAAAACAATCTAATAAATCATCTCAATCATTCATATAATACATGTAAAGTTATATATGCAAATGAAGTTATATATGCAAATGAAGTTATATATGAAAATGAACATGTGACTTCATTCCTATTGTCCCGTATCCGTTATGGATATCGAGCTCATTGTTATTTGAGCCTGTAGCTCTTTATGTACAATCCTGAGCTTAATTGCTTTTTCACGCATTGGCTACTCCAAAAATAACTCCTTTATATGATCATGCATTTCAATGTAATGAGATGCATCAATTCACATATTATGCTTTCAATACTTTTCATTCAATGTGCTTATGTCATACATCAAATTCTTCATATCTAAGTCTGGCATTCATCATTCAATTATTCATACATTCCACATTACACATACAATTCAACAGAAGCACATATATTTGAGTTTACACATAGAGGGTAACTAAAATTACGCTCCAGAATAACTATTGGCTTGATGATCTAGTCAAGTCTAGATGTGGACGATCAACTTGTGTGTCTACAATCAAGCAATACATATATATTTCATAATCACTAATTTGTTAAATCATATGAATATACAATCATGCATATGTATATGTGTCATGCTTAATGCATGCCCAATTGTCCTTTCCAAGTATGTATTCTTATTTACAAATCTTGACCATTCAATTCTTATAGCTTGTAAATGATCACTTGCATTCAGGTTTATACCTTGAGTAAGTTTGATTACTCTAAATTCATCAATCATAAATTCATCAACCTTTTCTAGCAATATACATTCACACAATTTCCAAATTCTCATTCATTCATACTTAATACACCTTACTCATATCCTTTGGATCATATTTGCATTCATAAGAACACCTTTATTCCTTTGACAACTTAAAATTTCCATATTTAAATACATTGATATCAAGACAATCCATTCATTAAGTAATGACATCAATTAACAACCTAAACTTATCAAACTTCTAACCAATTAATTAGGCAACAATATAGGTTCATTTCAAGCCTGAATCAAGTCCAAATACACCAATGTAGAGTGACTTATTCTCATTTGGTTCAATAAATTCACAAAACCAAAATTATTGTTGGACCCCGGTTTCGAAGCCTAAACATTCGAAGACCGTCATCCCATAATGGTGGCGTGCCCACAAAAGTTGAACATCAAACAATTTAAAATTTTGAGAGTCACTTGCCAAAATCCAATCATATTTCATAAATGAACTCTAAGAAAGTTTATACAAGCTCATTTCAAAAATACAAAATACAAACAATATGAAATACACCTGAATACAATTTAAATGCTTATGCTTAAAAATGATTCTAAATTACAAAATTTCCTAAACTAACTTCATTACAAAAGTCTCTGTTCTTGGTGTTTGCCAAACTTTGCAAGGATCGCTAATTTTCTCCTTCTGCACCTGAGGAGGGAAGCGTGGGGTGAGCTACACAGCTCAGTGGCTAATATGTTTATAGCCATTGGCAACAAGCCACACAATCAAACATACATATACTTCATATATTCATATACATTTAAATATCATTGGGCTAGCAAATCAATCATTCACAATTCAACTTCGCCACTCATAGTTCGACATAACATCATATAAAACATGTCAAGTGTAGTTAATCATCAAATCATAACACTCAATCTTGCATCATAACTTGACATATCAGAATGCAAATGCACACATAAATGACTCGAGAGTTCCATGGAGCGAAACGGATAAACTAAAGTTTAAACCGTGAATAAAACGAGTTCAATTTCTC
>JANPWT010000006.1:31139407-31150870 GCA_024678245.1 Erythroxylum densum
AAACTCCATGAACTAGAATCCTTCCAAAAATCCAAAAGATTCAAAATGATCTTACCTTGATTCTTCACCAAATGAAGGGATCCTTAGCTCACAGGGAAGCTCTTCTCTTCCTCTACTTGCTTCCTTTCTTGATCAACTCCAAAATCTCTCTTGTAGGCTAGGAAAATTGAAACCCTAGCTTGTTTCTCTTCTTTCTCTTCTTCTCTTTGTACTTCTCTCTCTTTTTTATGACATTCTCTCTCTTTTCTCTAGAATTTTTGTTCTTCCCTTTTCCTTCCTTCCATTCACGTGTTTCTACTCCATTTATAGGCAAGGCCACACTTTTTCTTCCAATTATGCCCTTATTGATTGAGAATTGTCTCATTTGTCCTTTCATTTATGCCTTATATCTTTTATACTTAAGTGTCTTGCCAACAGTACCCTTGAACATTCTAATATAACGTTTTATTCTAGAAGCATCTTCTCTATTGTCTTACGTTTCTAAGGACACCAAAATCATTCAATTTGGTTCAGTAGTGTGAAAGTTATACTCCAATATCTCCGGACTGCTTTTATTCTGAGACAGTACCCTATACTCAACTCCTATCCAAAACTTAAAACTCTTAGAGTCCGATTCATAATTTGATTTCTGCATATAATTTGTATCCCTATATTTCTAGTTTACTCCAAATAAAAAATAATCTCATTTGGAACTCTACATGTCAAGATATTATCAAAATACTGAAGTATGTTCAGTAAAACATCCAACTCATATTCTTCCAACCAAACCCCTCATTTTCGTTCAATAATTTTCAATTCACCACCAAAAGCTAAAAATTTTCGTGGATAGGTAGAAAAATTCAATAGGAGTCTATTGTTTCAAGAATCACTTCATTAGGAGGTCGGATGACGAAGTTATGGCCAAAAGAATCCAACATGTTAATGTCCTTAATCAATTTGTACCTCTCATGGCGCAATTGCCATAAATTTTTCTAAAGATGTCAGATTGAGTTCAATCTTGACCATTTGAAAGAAAACTTCTAGATCTACAACTTTTATGAAGACCACAAAATAGAATTATGCCTCTAAAATGGTCGAAAATAGGATAGAATATGATGATACAAACTAAGATGATGAACAGTAACTTCGTCTTAGTTTTGGATGAATAATATTTCGTCTTAGTTTCGAATGAACAATATTTCGTCTTAGTTTGGATGAACAGTACTTCGTCTGAGTTTTGAATGAACAGTAACTAAGAGGAAGCAACATTACAACTTGTAATGCTCATATCTCTCAACTCCGACATCCAAAATTTACAAACTTTATATCGTTAGAAAGCTGGAAAGATCATCTACAACTTCTAAAAAGACTATTTCGCCTAACCCAGCTCACATCAACCCAGAAATGTCCTTGAAGTCAGTAAACGAATTTCCATAGCTGTCACATACACATATCTTATGTAACCTCACAACTTGTAAAGATCATAACTTCCCACTATGATATCCAAAACTTCCAAACTTCATATTGTTGTAAAGCTGGA
Source organism: Erythroxylum densum (assembly GCA_024678245.1). Lineage (NCBI taxonomy): Eukaryota > Viridiplantae > Streptophyta > Magnoliopsida > Malpighiales > Erythroxylaceae > Erythroxylum > Erythroxylum densum. The sequence continues at coordinate 31,140,927 of JANPWT010000006.1, forward strand.
AAGATCTTCTACAACTTCCAATAAGACTATTTTATCAAAATCTCTCTAGATCAACCCAAAAAATTCATAGAATTTTTAGATCAAAAATCCAACTCCTCACTACTATTCATTCCTAAAATTTTCAGACTTCAAACTTTCAAAAACTAACATTTCAAACTTTTATTTCTAGTTTTTCTAATTTCAATCAACTCATTCACCATAAATTCGTACTACTCCAAAATATACAAGTTTAGTGAAAAAAAATCATCAAAACCTAAAATTCATAATCAACCTATTCATGCTTTGTTACTTTTTTGCATTTTCAACTTTCATGCTCAAACACTATTCTTCCTCTCAACTTCCATTTACACAATCTTTCTCACTCTAGACCATCATCTTTCAATTGTTTTTCAACTCAAAAATAATGTTATTGGTTATCTCTAACACTTACATATTCAAGTACACTCATCATCAACTTACTACATTCACTATCTTAATCTTGTATATCATTTGAAATTCAAGAATTCTCCTTTTCTTCACTCATAACTAACCACTAACAATTTCTAATTTAATGGTTCTAACTTTCAAGAAAAGTACGAGGTCCAACAATTATCATTTCAAAGCTTTGGTCACAATCATGGGGGACCTTCCCACGATCGTGGGATGAGTGCCTCGATGTGCACTATCCAATTTCCCTCAATTCTCCACGAATTTCATCTACTTAGGATCATCATTAGCAGTTCAAATTTTCCACAATTCATACTCTCAAAAACTACTTCAAGTTATATTAATATAACTTCCATCTTGGTTACATTAAAGCTCTTTAAATTCTATTCATTTATGTCACTAACAATCATTCTTACACATACATTAATATCCCTAACTTTTTCCATAATCAAAAGAAAACTCTTTCATATCAAATTCAAAACACCTTCATTACAGTCCATTAATTATACCTTAATTAGACCTTAATTCTTCATCAATTTCACCTCAATTTCTAGCTCAAAATCATTCATTTAATATATCATAAAATATTGTTTATTGTTTTTCATACATGCTAAATAAAATAAAAACTACCATTCATGCATCATTTTCCCAGCACACATTTAACACCAATACTTCAATCAATCAATCAATCCCTAATTCAGTTATCATTAAGTTCTATTATTTTATATCACAAGAGATCAATATTTTACCTTCTTGATCAGCTCAAGTACCACCTTAGTTATCAAGCTAACCTATCTTTCCATGCATGCAAACATAATTCCAAGAACAAGGTGAAAGTAGAATGGTTTTTCATCAACAAGAAGAAATCAACATAATATAGATTTCTTGATGTAGAATTTTGTAAGGATTTTAAGTGGTGATGAATTGAATTGAAGCAAAAATTCAGAAGCTGTGAGGGTGTGTGTTTTTCGATGGTGAGAGGTAAAGAGAAGAAAGAAGTTAACATAAACAATTTCTGCATTAGCTTAATTCATTAGGTTCTAGGTGTCACTATTTTACAATGACATTTGTCACATATGCATATAATCCACTTGTCCTCTATATAAGCTTCCAAATGTCACCAAAATCTTAGGCCATTTATCACTCAATCACTACTACCATACCATTTTTCATTTATTTTATAAGCTTAGTCATCCTAATTTTCCATGTGTCACATTGTTTTACCACTTGACATTTTTCCTAAACTAAATGTACTTTTTAATTCATTAATTTTCAATTTTTAACAATTAACTCCAAATTACTAATTATAATTTATCAAACCAAAATTCAAGACATAAGCAATACACAATCAAATCATCATCATTTTAAATCTTTCATACCTAAGAACATGTCAATTGAGTGCATATACTATCTTTACAATGTTTTTTAAATCAACATTCATGTGTGTGTATGCTCATGTTATGTGAATGAAATGCACCTCATAAATTCTAAAATGATATGACTCAAAAATCTAACATTATAACCTAAAGTTTTGGAAACCAGCTATTACAAAATTAGGTTATTTACAATTGAATAATCATGATGATGTTTATATCAAATGAGGTTTATAATACACATATGTGTCTATATATATATTATATATATATGAAAATTTTAACTGGTAAAATTTTACTCAAATAACTTCGCACTAAACCTAGCCTAATTTAATTTGATAAGCCTTAAAATATTTTAAAGGTTTGAAATCTATGAAAACATATTTTTAGATAAGATTGTATGTTGTAGATACAATCTAAGTTATGTTTGTATTACGCCCTATTTTACAATCAGCAGCTTGCATTAGCTATTAGCTTATTCTATCAACGGTTAGCTAACAACAGATTCATATAGCTGATTTAACTAATGGATAACATCAACTATTTATTTAAAGATGTTTGATAAAATTAGTTATTTAGTATTAGCTATAACTTTAAAAAAGAATTTACAAGGACATAAGTATTAGCTATTTATATCGTAGTATTTATTTGAATATTATCATAAAATTTTATATAAAGTAAAAGAAGTCAACAACATTATTTTCTTTAATATCTTGCCTCGAGTCTTAAGAACTCCAAAAGCCTTCTTAATATAACTTTTCAATGATAAATGAGCTCGATTAAAAACTTCTCAAGATCCTCTTGGATTTGCAACACGAAGGAACAATTAAAGAACTTGAGAGATCACTAAAATGCCACTAAAAATGAGCTTAAGAAGGTTGAATCACACCAGCAATTTTTTTTCAAATGTAGTACCAATGAACTTAATATGAAATTAGGTATGTAAAAATGATATCGATTTAATTTCTAATTTAAGAAAATGTAATTTATTTTATTTTATTTTATTAATTTAAAAATTGTATCCCAGGTATGTAAAGTTTTATTACTTCTTACATACCTAAAACTTTACAACTGTTTAATAAGCACACATGACTATGTTACAGACTGTGTTTACCCAAAGATTTCTCGAAAATGTTTGTTTCCTTCCTGAAGATCTAAGATTGCATATCCATATATTTAAGCTATATACAAAAATCTCCATCTTAGTTAATAAACTCTAAATAGATTGGGTTGTAGCCTCTTTTAATACCTTGAGACATTAATCAAGTCTAAGCAATACTTGAAATTCTTCATAATAACCGTCTTTGTCAACATATCAGTTAAATTTTGAAGTGGGAATTTATTTTCTAAAAAGATTAATTATATCCGATCAAATCTTTAACCTTGTGACACCTCACTTTATATGCTTAGTCCTTTCATCATACACTTGATTTTTTATCAAATAAATGCACTTTGATTATCATAGTGTATTCGAAATCTACCTTGATTGATGACCACTTCTTTTATCAATTTTATAGGCTATAATACTTTTCTAGTAGTCTTAACCATTGCCCTATACTCTACTTTTGTTGTAGATACTACAACTATAGACTATAATGTTTATTTTTTAACAAATAATCCATCTTGCAAAAGTAAAGACATACTATATAGTTGATCATATTTTATCCACATATCCTGCATAGTTTGAATTCAGATATCCCACAATGAAAGGATCACTTTGTTAATTGTTAAATAAAATTCTATGATTTTATATACCTTGTAAGTACATGAATATTCATTTGGCTTCTTAACAATGTTGTCTTACAGGTTTTGACTTGCACTTACTAACCTCACTAAGAGCTAAATATGGCTTGGTTTAAACCATTATATACATTAAATGTCCAAAAACACTAGCAGACCTTACTTTAGACATCACATCAACATTTACATCTATCTTTAAGCATCAATTTAGCAAAAGAATGAAGCGATTTGTTAATAAAGTGCTCATGGGTTTATTCTTACTTATTTAAAATCTTTCTAATACCTTCTTAGTGTAGCTAAATTGAGATAACCATAAATTTCTAAAGCTTTTACCCCTTTAAATCTCCATTCCTAGTATTTCTTAGTAGCATCAAAATCCTTCATCTCAAAATACTTTTCTAATAAGGTATTTTGTTCCTTCTTATCATCCACATATAATAGAAAAAAATAAACAATATATCATCAATGCTCTTAACGTTTACATATAAATCATACTTAGATAACTTTTAGCCAATTCAGATTATATAGGAGTCAAACCTTTTATAGTATTTTTTATATTATTCTCGTAGAGACTGCTTCAATATATAAAATGACATCTTCAATTTGTATATTAGGTACTTCTTCCTAAGTTAACTACATCCTTTGGGTTACTCTATGTTAATTTACTCCTCTAAGTAACTATGAAGAAAAGTTGTATTCATATCCATATGCCCCAAATGCATATCCAAGCTAGCTACTAATTCTATTAAAATTATAGTGGAAGTGTAACAAATCACTGAGACACATATTTATTATAATCAATCCCCTTTCATTGTATGTACCCTTTTTATATTAATCTAGCTTTAAATTTTCTCTTTCTTTTTCTATTACTTTTGGCGTTCTTTTGTCTATCACTTACACCTTATAGACCTCTTCCTTTTGGGAATTAATATAAGCTTTCATATCTGATTCTTGTTTAAAAACTTCATTTCCTCCACCATAGATCATGTCTATTTATCCTTTTCCTTATTGTTCATAACCTCTTAAAAGTTAATGAGATATATATTACTTATAACAAGTGCAAAGGATACCATTTATTTCTGACTATATCTATTTGATTGCCAAATGGTATGTCTCATTTTATCTGTAGATATACTCTTCTCTTGATATTGAACAATTTTTCAAATAAAAATTTAGACCTCTTTCTAGTATGCTTCTGGCTAACGTAGTTCTATTTGCACTTCCCTTTATTGATCCTAACACATCCTCTCCATAAGTTTTCTTTAACATATGTTGCTCATCAAACACAACATCCTTACTTATCACCATCTTTTTTTATGTTGGGTCCTAAAAATGTTATCCATTTACACCTTTAGGAGCTAATGAAGGTACACTTATTTAGAAGCTTTCATATAAATAGGAGAACTAAAGGTTTTTAATCTAAAAAATCTACCTTAATTTTTTCCCATATCCTCTACTACTTTATCATCTAGTGATGTCTAAAGTGATCTATTAATGAGATAACATGCCATACTCGCTACTTCCACCCTACATTCAACCTCAAACACAACTTTCAGTTATGAATCTATTTAAGCTCTCTAAAGTATGTCGTTTTATTATGGTGTTTTTTGAATTATACATTATCTCTGAATCTTATGCTTCTCACATAATTTCTAGAATTATGACTTTGTGTACAAAATTTTGTTGTTTAATCTTACGTATTTAATGTTTGTACTTATTTACTTTCTTACCATATCCTTCTTTTCCTTGAACTTTCTAAAGACCTTAAAGTTATGTTTCATAAAGTATACCCATCCTTTCTTCGAAAAATCGTCTATGGATGTTATAAAATATTAAAACCTATTAATCGTGAACTATATAGTATGATCTTATAAACCAATATTTAAATAATCTAAATACCTTTAGATATGTGCCTCCCTATCTGGAATGTCACCTTATACTACTTATCAAGCATGTAGAATTTACAAAAATATGACTTAAAGTGTTTAACTAACTTTAGCAGGATCCTTTTATAAAGTTTTATATTTTCTTTCTCATTAAGATGACCTAGTCATATATGTCAAAATGTAGTACTATCATTTTGTGACTCTACTACATAACTTTTCCACCTATAACTTTCCTACCTATAAAAATATAAAATTTACCCACCAATCTTGCCCCCTTATCATATTCAATGCACCTTATACCACCTTAATATTGTCTCTATCATTTTTATAACTAAAACCATTTGTTGGAGTTATGTAAATATAGTGCCCAGGAAAGCAAGTGTATTTACATGTAACTTAATCTTCTTCAGTTACAGTTTTATAATGAAAATATTTATTATTAATAAAACAAAAGAGTTTGGTTTTTATGAGCATTATATATCTAGTCACAAGGTACCGAGATTATTTCGTAAGTAATATACATATATATAGAGATGTATGGGAAACATGTATATCATAAGAGTCTAAAATAATGGATTCATAGTTGAATAATCAAGTTGGTTGCTTGATTATAGTTTAGACTGTGGTGTTGTGATTTATCTTCGTGTAAGTAAAGGAATTTACTTCAAGGGAATGATGAGTTTCATATCATGATAGTAGTTGACTATCGATAACGGAAATATTAAATGAATCTGAAATTAAGTATATTTTCAAGAATAAAGTAGGTCATTACTTTATTCTTAAAATATACATTTTAGCAGTTGCTTATTATGGACCACAATCTTGATGAGTGGTGAACTCATATGTGTTTCATTATAATTCTTGATATGATCGGAATGAATTTTTACAGAGTATTAGTCTAGTGTCCGCATGTTAGAATTATTAATTGCAACATGTATCAGGGAACATTCACTTAAATAAAGACTTTAAAGTGATATCATCACTTTTAGATGTTTTATGGAGATAAGTGATTAAACTGGTGTCAGGAGTTTTGATGGACTAGTTAGTTGATTAAACTGGCGTCGGGAGTTTTGATGGACTAGCTATCTATCAAGTCTGAGATCTTGTGTGTTAATCACCATATAGAATAAAACGGGAGATCTAGATGAAAAAATCAACATAAGGGCAAAACGGTAAATTTACCCTTAGTTGTGCAGATAACTATAATAAGGTTTATAATAGGGTTTACAATTTGACATATTATTTGAAATAAGTTGTTGGATCCCAAAAATTTAAGAACCAAGTGTTTTATGATTCAATGAGAATTTTCCATAAGAATGAACATTTTAAATTGTTTTGCTTGTTATTCATTATAAATTTGTTACACACGAACTTTCAAGCTCACCTCCATCCTTCAGTCTCATCTTCAGATGATGAGTAAGAGATCGAGTGACTGAGAGTCAAGGCATCAATTCAGATTGGCATGTTTTGTTTTGTTTTGTTTTGGAGTAATTTATGTAAAACAAAGCTGTAGTCACATGTTGAGAAATTATTATTCAAATACCCTTTGTAATTTGGAATTTTGGCAAAATGTTGTATTGTGGCTAGGAAAGCCCATTGAAGCTTTGTAAAATACTTATATTTTGATGATAATGAAATATGATTGTATTTTTGACTCGACTTTCAAAGTTTGCACTTTGCATTTTCAATCTTTTTATGGGTATAGAAATTGTATTCTGACTTTAAGGGAAGGGCTGTACTGATTTAGACTGAATTAGATAAAGTTGTCTTCATAAAAGTTATAGCTTATCTTTTTAGCTTTCTAATGCTATAAAGTATGTAAATTTTGGATATCAGAATTGAGAGATATGAGCATTATAAGTTGGTAATACGACATAGGATGTATGTCATAACAGCTATGGTGAAAGATGAGCATTTGTCAAATGTGATGAAGCAAATGATTTAAGAATTTAGAGTTTTATGAGACCAAATTGTTGGTTAAATTGTTAAGAAGTGGTTTTGCACTAGAAGAGGTGAATTTGGGAAGATTATGAGTGAAAGTAATGTTAGAATGGATGTAGGAAACATTAGAGAGTCTTTGGAGGGGTTAGGTAACCCCTATGTCCGTTAGATAGACTTTAGGTCCATTAAACAAACTTTTTCAGGTCTATGAGGACCCCACCATCAACCATGTCCGTTAAACGGACCTTCTCAGGTCTATATTGGCCCCAAACCCCGTGTATGTTTGTTAGGCGATTTAACGGACACATATTGTACACTTACGGAGATTTGCATTTTTGAGCCTCTAAATGGCAAACTCTCACTTTGCAGTCTTCATAAAAGTTGTAAATCTAGAAGTCCTCTTTCAAACTATATAAGAATAACCTTAATCTGAGGTTTCTAGAGAAAGTTATGCTAATTGTCCCAATATAGGTACAATATGATTGAAGATATAAATATGTTTGATTCTTTTGACCATAACTTCATCATCCGACCTCCAAATGAAGTGATTCTTGAAGCAATATTTGGAGTAAACTAGAGACATAGGGTATAAATTGTTTGATGAAATAAAGTTTCAATTCAGTTTCTAAGAATGTCAATTTTTGGATAGAAGCTGAGCATATAATATTGTTTTAGCATAAGAACAGTCCAAAACTGTTTGGGATATAACTTTTAGATTTCTGAACTAAATTGAATAATTTTGGTGTTATTAGAAACTTAAGAAAATGAGGAACATTGTTTTAGAAGGAAGTGTTATCAAATTCCTTCAATTACTTGATCAGAAAAGGTCTGAATATTTGGAAGGAGTAAGGCATGATTTAAACAATTTTGAGGTCTTGCTAGATTAATTATTTTATTTACAGTTAATTATTATGTTAATGTTGGTAGGATTTTAAAAAATGGTTTAGTTGAATTAAGTGGTAACAGTACATATATATGAGGGCATTTTGGGAAGATCACTTAAGCATTAAAGTTTTAAAGCTTGGAAGGAAGGGCAAAAGGGGCATTTTGCACTCATTAAGAGTATAAGAGTAAGAGGAAAATGAGTTGGCTCGTGTTAGAAGAAGAAAAAAATGAAAATTAGAAGAGAGAAGAGGGAGAGAGTGTCGTTGGAGAGAAAAGAAAGGAGAGAAAGAAAGCTAAACTAGGTTTTGATTTTTCTTAGTCTTAAAGAGTGAGTTTGAAGTTTGTTCAAGAAGGAAAAAGGAAGAGGAAGATTAGAGCTTCCATTAGAGCCAAGAAAATCATTGTTTGGTGAAGATTCAAGATAAGTTTAATCTTTTGGATTTTGGAAGAGGTTTTGGTTTAAAGAGCTTAGGAAATGCATGGGTTTAATTATTCTAGGGTCAATTTTATGAATATGTTTCTTTGGGTTGTCTAATTTGAATTTCTTTTGATTTGGAGTTTTTGTCAACGGCGAAGAAAATCAAGAGAGGAAAGATAAACAAGAGTAGAGGCTTTTTTAGCAAGGTTTACAAGAAAAAAATTAAGGTGGGTTTCATTTTTATAATTGAGTTAATGAGCCATAAATGTTCTTCAAATAAAGGAAATTTAATGATTTTCCAACTACCTTATAAATGTGTATTTATTGTTCATTAAATTCTTGAGAATGTGCCACATGTTGTTGTTTGTGAATTTTGGAAATGAATTCTAATTACTTCACAATTGTTGTATTTTGTTGCTTTTGAATGAGTTAAAAGATGGCTTTTATGCTTGGTATAGGAATGTGGTTGATAAATTGTGAAATGATGATGGGAATGCATATGAAATATGTCATGTGCATGACAAACAAGTTTTAGAAATGTGCCATTTGGGCAATTGGTTTTCAAGTCATGAATTACATGTTATGTGGGTTTGTGGTGGTCTATTCTGTCAGTCAAGTGCACTTATCTAAAGACCTCTCCCGCCTACCCACTAGTGGCATGGAGCACCTTCATGAACTCCCTTAAGTTCACGGCTACGCAAAACCATTATGTGAGATTACGATAGTACGTTCTGTTCATGGCTACACAAGACCATTTTATGACATTGTGTTAGTATGTTTTGTTACGGACTACCCAAACCATTCTGATGTGTTTATGCTTATATGCTTAGTGGCTAAGTTTGATGAATATGAAAATTATGTGGTTTGCGAATTGGTTGATATGTTAGGAATTTAAGGAGTATGTGTTTCATGGATTTCATATGAAATTTCTTTGATCATGAATGTTTCAAATGGTTTTGCTTGTTATTGATTATAAAACTATTATCCACGAGCTTTAAGCTCACCCTCTTCCTTCCCATCTTCAGGCGATGAATAAGATATCGAGTGATCGAGTCAAGAGTCAAGACATCACTCTAGTTTACATGTTTTGTTTTTGAAGCTAGATTATGTAAAACAATGCTTTAGTCGTATTTTGAGCGATTCTAAATTTTGTAAACTTTGTATTTTGGATTATTATTGTAAGGTGGCATGAAATGCCCGCTAAAGCATTATAAAACTCTTATTTGTTTTGATGTTAATGAAATATATATACATTATATTTTGCTCATGATTTCC
>JANPWT010000006.1:31227664-31238097 GCA_024678245.1 Erythroxylum densum
TGTCTTTTTGCGTCTGTTTTTCTGCGTCTATTTTTCTGCATCTGTCTTTTTGTGTCTGTTTTTCTGCGTCTGTCTTTCTACGTCTGTTTTTTTGCGTCTGTCTTTCTGCTCCTGTCTTTCTGCGTCTGTCTTTTTGCGTCTGTCTTTCTGCGTCTGTCTTTCTGCGTCTATTTTTCTGCGTCTTTCTTTCTGCGTCTTTCTTTCTGCGTCTGTCTTTTTACGTCTGTAATATCTCCACTTAAAAGAAGCATAACTTTTGACTCAGATGTCCAAATTTTACAAACTTTATACCTTTGAAAAGATAAAAGAAAGATATACAACTTTCCCGAAGGAAATTTTGCCAAAATATATCTTTATCAATCTCAAATTTGCCCCTAAAATCTGAAGAAAAATTTTTCATTCATACACCAACACTGCACCCAATTCTTCACTTCATGACAATATTTGAGACTCTTAGACATAGAATTGAAATTCGATGTCTTCACACAAAATGTAGCTATATATCTCTAGTTTAATCCAAATTAAGAATCATCTTATTTGGATTACTAGAGAAAATGTTGTGGCTAAATGACTGAAGCATATTCAGTGAAAATTTTTCAGATCACTACCAATCTTGTTTCTAAATCTTTCCTTATTAAAACTTATACCAAGATCACTCTTTCTACTCCTTCTACTCCTCATTTTCAATAAAATCACATTTAATATCATTTATACTCAGAAGTTGTCAATGAATGCATGTACCACTTTTTATGCAAAAGCATTTCGTATCTATGTGCTTATATGCTAGCATGATGCATGAGCAAGAAAATGTATTTCCTTAACCTCTCTTGGAGCTCGCATGAACTGTCAGTTCGGGTACTAACCCTTAATATGGGGACGGGATATTACACTGAAACACTAACAAACACATCAAGGTACCTCAAAGATATAATAATTAAGGTCAAAGACTTGTACTAACCTATAAAAAACACTAAAACACAATGAATTAACCAACTAACACAATTCTAACCTAAATACATACTAAACGATTAAGCTAATACTTATACGCATATTAAACTAAGCCCTAAAATATGGTGTAATTTACACTTATCAACTGCTACAGTTATGAATAGTAAAAATAATACCTGCTATAATTGCCACCATTTTAATTACTGTTATACTATTCACCAACTTTCATGAACTTCACCTGAAATCCGAATGAATTTTGACAAAAAATTCATCATAATTTTCTCACTACACTCTGATACCACTTATGAAAATTAACTAGATTAAAGCAAGTTCACAGCTAAATAGGATTGAAGGAATAGTGATAAAAAATAAACACAGATTTTTACGTGGAAAACTAGCAAACAAATTATGGTAAAAACCACGGGCAAGAAAAAAAAACTTCATTGTGAAAATTTAGGAATTACATCCTCTCTCTATTTTCTAAGGAGAATGAAAAATTGGAGAAACACTCTCTAAATTGTAAAGATTAAACTAAAAAAGAAAAGAGTTAAGATGAATGAAAACTGATTTGGGAAGGCCTTCGTACGAGTATCCGTAGCTGGTCTTCTGCTTTTCTTCTTCATGCATGTGGATAGTTGTCCACATGCAATATTCTTCTTTCTTTTCCTGACTTTGTGCAATCGACAGCAACACTCTAAAATGGTTATAAATGTCAATTAATCTATGATAAATTTTGAATAAACACAAACTAAAAGAAGGACAACAAAATCGCATATGACTTACCCACTCCTAACCCCTTTTCGATAGACTCAAAATTTTAATCTCCTTCAAACTGTTCATATATTTTTTAATTCAAGTATTACAGTCTTCAAAGTTATATTCAAATATCAATTTAACACAAAGAATCAAGAATCTAGAAACCTCTATTTGAAACTTATAATTTTATGCATAATTTTTTCAATAGAAAGATAACCCAATAGATTCTCTAAACATGTTTTAGCAACATGTATACGTTTAGAAAGAGCAGATGTCTTCTCAAAAATTAGAGAGAGATAATTTGGTTTTCCATCTTTTTCCCGTAATTTTTCTCTTTAGAAAAAGTAAACAAATTAACCTTTAATTACTAATTTTAACATCTTAAAAGTTTATTTTATCAAAAACAAAAAAAAAATAAGTAACCGAAGCTTTTAAATGAGTTTTAGGTGATTTTAGTGAGAGAAAAAAAGATAGTAAAGAGGGAAAAGAGGGACAAATGAGAATGAGAAAATAAAAATGGACAGGGTGAATAGTAAAGAGGGAAAAGAGGAACAAATGAGAATGAGAAAATAAAAATGGACAAGGTCAATCGTGTGTCTTGATTTTAAAAGATTTCTTTTAGAGAACCGGCTATTACAATTTGTGGTAAAATTAAGAGTTGGATTAAATATTTAATAAATAAATAAAAAGGTTCCTGATTTCTTTCCCTCCAAAGCTAGAAGTTGCATCGTCAAAGAGGCCCATTTTAGGACGTACGGAGGCATAGACCTAAACAACTGTTAATCTTGAATGACGTAAATGGATCCCCCGTATGGATGAAAGATTGGGGTCAATATTCCTCTAAACTGCCCTAAATGATTTGTTTTCGTCACTAAAAGAAGGTTATCGCTTTAGGGTTTAGGCCCAATTTGTATGGTAGGTTGGTAATGGAAACGAACATCTAAGACCCAGCAGGACAAAACTGGTCAGACGAAACGGAGATGATTATGGCCAAGATTTGTATGGTAAGTTGGTAATGGAAACTAATTTTCTTCCTCCTCAAAACATTTCTTAATAATTTAAAAATGCAAAGTTTGAAGTCAAATATTATCTTAAACATAATTGTAATAATGCAGTATCATAGTTTTTTTTTAGCAATAAGTAAAAATCAAATAGTGATTAAGATATCACATCCTTAATTTTTTCATTGCGATATGCGCTATTTTATCTGGAAATTGTATTACTACTAAATAGAAACTCGATTAATTTTAGAAGTGGTTGTCTATATGTAAGTATATATAAACCACTAATGGTCAGACATTTAATCTAGTTGTTAGTTAAGGGGAAAAAAAGTGATGAGGGTGTAAAAACATAATTAGTTACATTGGAAGGAGTAATGATGGACTCACAAAAAAGAAAGCAGAAGAAGTATTTAATGAGAGGACAGGGGTCCATGCTATACTTCTATCTTGTTTTGTAGCTGCTTACGTGAAATGAAGGCTACAACATAACATTACCGCACCAGTGGTTCCTTTTGTAAAGGTAAGGGCTTTTCATCTTTTGGATTTGAATGCTTTGACTTTTGGACTTTGCACAGGCAAACTTCTCTTTTTGGATTTAAAGATAAGTCTCCCCACTCACATGGTTTGTTTCTCGAGCCATCACTATTCAGCTTTGAGAGAGAAATTTTGTATGTGGGAAAAGATGCCTAAAATTAAGTGGCCCCGTCGATGATTAGGGTTTGTTGGGCTTAAACTTTTTTTCCCATTCCCATTAATTATATGTTTTATGAGCAGCACAAAAATGAAGTTAACTTCCCCAAATCCCGTCCTCTTTAATTTAGATCCTTCCTTGCAAAAGCATATGTCAATTCTAAGAGAAGCTACATATAGCTAGCTTTTCATAATTTTGTTGTAAATATATAGCACCTTTATCCACTTTATTCTATTGAGTGACATGTTACCACTTACAAGCTTCTTTTTTGTCACTTTTTGTTTGTTTTACTTTCCTATAGTGCTTTACAAATACAAAGATAGCACACAAGTTCCATGCTTTTGCAGCCAAAGAGTGACAAGTTATGTAAGACCTATAGGGTGTCATCATGATTCTGCATTTCTTGGTAAGAATATCATCATACTTTTTTAGGTGTTTGTCTTTCATGTGGGATGATCCACTACCTTCGTTGATGGTGAAGGGGGCACATGGAGACTAAAAGGTCATCTTCCCAGAAAAGGGTATAACATTACAACTAAAAAGTTAAAGAGAAAAGAGATGGAAAAGAAGATAGAAAAAAATAAAGTATATATATAAAGGAGAAACAAACCACGCTCCATGTCTGGTGAGTTAGCTATAGATACTTATAATTGCACTTTTTAACACTAGTTGGTTTTGATTTTTCCTAGTAGGAGCAGAATAAAGGAATCATGATGAGAAGGAATTTTGTAATAGTCTTTCGAAAAAAGAACAATTGCTTAGCATAAACACAAAGCAGAGCCCACCGTTCACTGTTTGGAGAGGCAACCTTTTCCTCCTTTTTTTTTTTTTTTTTGTTCCAGGAAATGACAAACATTTCCGAAGAATTCACTAGAATTCATCCATTTCTATCTGTCTCTTTCTTTTTGGGCTCTTCACCATTAAGGTTCAGGATCAAGATTGAAAGCACTCATTATTATCGTTTCTTGCGCTTCTTCCTTTATATTTCTTCCTTTGTGTGTATGTGTTTATTTGTACGACTGCACGTGAGCCGTTTGTGCATGGAACTCATTACCATTACCAGTTTACCACCTATGCAAAGTCGGATGAAATTGCCTAGAAATTTCCTCTTCTGTCTGTACTTTACCCAAACGCTAAGCCTAACGGTTAACATTTAATATATTGTGGTCTTGATGCTTTCTCAAGTCATGAAAAATAATATACATGCCCGAGTCGAAACATTCTTGTCAACTGAAATAGAAGCCTAGCTAAAGAACTGATATACTTCCGTTGTAATCGTATGAAATTTTCATTATATACATGAGAGCGTTATTGCATTCTGTGAACATCAAAACCTTACGTCAGAATTTCTTCTAAGGCAAATGTGCAGTTGCTCCATTCTCATGCGAGGCGTACCTGGAATTCATGATGTTGCCTTGTTATCTTCTTTTTCGATGAATAAGGAGATACTGTATCTGAGCTAATCAGATGGTTTAAATACCTCATCAATTTAGTCAGCTCATGATTGGCTATAACATATTTTACTTTTAACTTCTAATCCCATTTTCTTAAGTCTGTTTAGGATAATTTACAGCACGGCCTGACAGGTGTGCAAAACTAATGAGAACAACCGTGTCCTTGATAGAGATATAGTCTGCACAAGAGTTTAGAATAATTCCATTTCCACATATATTCGGGATTCTGATATATGTTACTTTCCAACAGGAGACTGCCTTGTTCAGTCCCTGCTCTCCATTTATCAGAAAGAAATAATTGTTCTGGAATCACAGGCTGCGACTGGGGTTAAAGAATTGGATAGGAAAATCTTCTTCAGATATGGAATAAGTTAAAGAGTTAATAATCTAAAATGTATGGGTTCCATACCATGCCCAACAAACACTTCCCCCCCAAATCTATCTCTTCACGTCACCTTTGTGAAGAGTAGTTTGATACAATTATGTGTTTGGCTTTGAGCGGTGGGATATTGACAGTATCTAAATAATATTTATTTGGATTGATCAGAGCTATCTCTTATGTTTGTCTATGCATTAATGCAACTTAGATGAGAACAAAGAAATGGAAGCTATAGAACAGGAGGAAATCAACACTGATGATGATGATGATGATGATGGCGGTGATGATAACATGAGAGACATTTGGCTTCAATCACCACATATACATCCAAGAGTACCTATACAGACGCACAAGTTGAATGATCTAACAAAAAAGAGAAGAAAAAAAAAAAAGAAAACAAGACAAGTTGAGACATTATGGTTTGCAATATTTTTTATATTTATATTTCCTCCAGATTTCTATGCGACCACTGAATCCAATACATCTCCCAACCCCACCACAAACCAAATTTTAAATAACATTTGTAATATAAAAATCTATCTTCACCTGAAACCCACTCATTGCATGCCAAAGACATGCTGCCTCACCAGTATTTAGCTAATAAACGCAATACTTAGCATTCTGTTGATAAAGAAATTTCCAGGAAATGAAAACCACAAAAGCAAATATTTGACACCCTTTTACTATTGTAGCTATCTTATTTGTATGGTCCACTTAAACCTAGCTAGGTTTTCAAAATGATAATTACATTGTTGAAAACAATTAGAAACAATAATTATTTGTACAAATCAAACCAGATAGACCTTAGAGAACTTTGAAGTTTTTGTATGGAATGATTAGTACAAGTGTAAAAGTACAATGAGTTTGCAAAATGATTAAAGGGTTAAGATAGATATTGACACAATTAATAGAAACAAGAAGAAAGAAAATAAAAGTAGAAGTAATGTAGCAAGATTGCCATGTACTAGTCTTGGGTAATTTGCAAGTTGATCCCTTTGTACATATGTCGTTTGTTAAAGACGACAGCGACAAGGGAAACTTCTGAAAATAGAAGAAGAGGCCAGGGAAATAAGGTTGTAAGTGTAACTCGAAAAGAAATAGGTGGAGAGGTGGGACCCACGGGAGTACATTTTAGTTGTTTGATAATTACCCGACCAACGGAAGATGCACGAAGCATCGTCCCAACTCCGTATGTTCATTCTTCATGATGCTGACAGCTGGACAGCTGGACCCACTTAATGGAGTATCGGATGGACAATCGTTACGTGTGTGGCATCTATTGGTTTTGTTTTTAAGTTAGAAGGATGGGACAACCCTAGACGATCATAGATTTTGGGTGGAATATCTTTGTTCTAGGACTTCATCATAGGCAAAGTGGTCCTAAATTAGCCTTATTACGCTGATTTTCATTTTGAGGATCGAAACACCTAAACTTTTGCATTACGGTAAGTTTGTTAATCATATAATCTGGTTAGTTGTAATCAAGAAATTGTCTTAAAAGACAAAAATTTTACATTGTTAATGAAAAAAAGTGGAAGAGACCTAGTCTAAAAAAAAAAAAAAGATTATTGATATTTATTTTAAGTGCAAAGCTTAATTTCGGAAGAAGACAATATGAGAAAAGCTGTGCGTCTCAAGAGCCATGCTGAAACTTACATGTCAAGTAATCAGAGCAGTGAATCCTTTACTATCCTGCGATTTTGACAGAAATACATAGACCTATGCTATGCGATGCCGGCATGGGGCATGTAGGTTTCTAGCTAGCTAGTTTTGGCACATCTTAATTTATTTATCGTATTCAGAAAATTATTTATTTCTTTGAAGGTTACTTAGTCAACCAAGACATGAGTATTTAATTTATATAAGTTATTATAAGATCCGAAACTGAACTGAAAGTTTACTTATTAGACATAATCATAATAGCTAGACGATGAAATAGGCGTAAACTTGGTATAAATAGATTAATTAAGCAGGAAAAACGGAGGTAGATGATAAAACTCATTGTATCGATCCTTCTTAATGGAGCAGGTGATCGTGCAGCGTAGAAGAAGAAAAACAAATCCCTATTCCAAATGAATATTAGTGGTATGGTAGAGCCCTAACAAACAGACAAAGGCATCAGAGAATAGTGGCGGAGGGCCCGTAGTCTCTGCCTACCCATCAAGAAATTATTAGGGGACAGAGATACCATTATGCACCCAACATTCATACTCTCCCCATCTCCTCATACACATTATCTATCTCATTCTGATTTATTTGGAATCACAATGTATCTCTTCTAGGACCTTGCATTTTTTATGCATATATAGAAGATACAAACACTATATCTAATTAAACAATCAGACTATGCTTTTGGCGTTACTCTATTGTAAATAAATGAAACTTCTCTATATATATATCAGATGATGGGAATGTCCCATCGTACCCTGAGATGACTAGTTCATTAAATTTAACGTCTTTTCCATTGGTTAAACCCAACTGTTTATTATATTCGTTGCCATATATGTAGAGTAGACTGCTATTAACAAATACTATTACTTAGTTATTAATTAAATGATTGAGGGAGGAAAATAAAAATGAAGAGAAGGGTGGTATACTGTACCAAACTTATGAACATGAAACATGAATTTTTTTTTACCTAGTAAAAATGTGAGTTGATAATAATGGATATTTTTACCTATCACTTTCGGACACAACTTTTCAGATTTAAACTTATTTTTGGAAGTATAAAAATAATTTTTTAATTATATTTTAAAGTTTTAACCAGTTTATGTTTAACTTTTGATTCACATTTTAAAAGATTACTTGAAACCATATTTAGGAATAGAGAAAATACATGTCATGTGAAAAGTTACTGATCATTGTCCAGTCAACATAGACTTCTCAATGGAGTTTACTCAATGTCTTGACGCTTTTTAGCGATGACGTGAAATTGTATAGTTGTCATACATCACGAAGATCAATTTAATTAGCTATTCCTCTTCAATTATCTGTAACTTCTCTTATTATTTCTTGTGACGGTTTGATCTAATTGTAAGGTATGGGACTTGAATTCTATATTGATTAAAAACAAAGTTGATATAAGATTTATAAAAATTTTGAATTCTCTACCCTCATAAGCTAACTTTTGAATGTGACTCTCCTAAAAGTCCTTACCATTTCTCCTCTGGACTCTTGCTTGTTTTAAGCAATCCTAATGTCCTTCAAAAAAGTTGTCATGATCTTTTGAGTTTGCATAAAAAGAATAATTATTAATTACAAACTCTCTACTTCAGGCTGAAGTGCCACCGAGTAGCATAGATTATTAAATATGCCCATCATTTTCCTAGTAATGTTAAAACCATAAATTTAAGTGTTATCTATCTAATCATTTTTTATTTAATTTGAATATAAATTTTTATTTAAATTATACTATACAATATTCTGTGAGAAATTAGGATAAAACAACAACCGCTTAACTTTAATTATAAAAAGAAAGAACAAGTTTAAACTAACCACTATACTTGAAAACAAGTTGCAGACGACACATAATAGAGTCAACTTGATATTTAAGCTTGGGTTCGTTACATCATACTCCTCCATCCCATAACGTCTCTATTTTTCTTTAATTAGTAACTCCTTTTTTATTTAAATAAATAAATGGTGATACTTCACCGGTGATTTAAATTATAGATTTAATTAATTATATAAAATTAGAATCAATCCACAGTGAGAATTATATTAAAATTCATATAATGCGTGTGAATTATAAAATGAAAGGTGATTAACCCCTATTAATATTTTAGAGTTCAAGTTTAATTCTTAGAATCTAAAACGCCCTTTTCAATTACGCATTGAAGTAAAAAAAATATAAAAAAACATAAATGTTACGACGAATTTGGCTGGGCCAATAGAATCTGTTTGTAATCTTGACGCCTAAGTTTTGTGTCTACGAGAGAGAGAGAGAGAGAGAGAGACAGAGATGCAGATTACGCTGCTTTTCAGTTTTTACACGATGGAAGTGTATGATACAATAATGAAAGATGAAGGAAAAAGCAAATCTGCATGCCTAGAACTTAAGGTTTAATTATAATTGTAGATCGAAGGAACTGGGGTGGATGATTGCTTTAGGATTCTCAAACACATGCAAGTAATATATATAAATTCACCTTTGCAATCATCTTTCTCAACTCTTAATCCCATCATAAACCATATCTAAAGCTAACCAATTACTTTTAGTTCTTGTCTTTTTGTATTACATTTAATTAAAACGTAGAAACTGAACTTAACATCTCTTAATTAAGCATTTGCTATTCAAATCACTAAACCTACGTGCATAAAGATCTTCCTTAACCTCTCTCCCAAACGCTTCAAATGTTTTTAAGTTATTGAAACATTTGGCACTATTTTTCTTGTACAAGCATAGGACTGACATGCTAAGCTTCCATATTAATAAATACATATTAGTAATGAGGTGGTGAAATTATATATGGTAGAGCTTTTGAGATGGGTCCTCGTTGCTTTCCAGTAGCCAACCAAACAAGAGGCCTGCATTTTTATTTTTACTTTTATGCCTGAGTATGTCACATTTATTTATTTTTTTATGCCTGTGTATGTCACATTTAATCTCCGCCACTCAATTCGCTTACTTTTCAATCACAAATGATTATATCGAACGGCCAGACACTGTATTATCATAAATGGGAAAAAGAGGAGATCTTCAGATGGCCAATGACGTGGGGTCCACACAACCCAAAGAGCCGTCCGTTGCATATACTAATTTATTGTACTACGTGTCAAGCAATGATGGTATGCACCATCACTGCCGCCTGCACTCGCATACACATTTTATAATTTGCTGCCCCGGACTTCAGAGTACGGCTTAGAATGACCGGGAGGAAATAAAAAGCCAATCGGAATAGTTATCCTGTTGCTGATTTATTCTTACTTAT
Source organism: Erythroxylum densum (assembly GCA_024678245.1). Classification (NCBI taxonomy): domain Eukaryota; kingdom Viridiplantae; phylum Streptophyta; class Magnoliopsida; order Malpighiales; family Erythroxylaceae; genus Erythroxylum; species Erythroxylum densum. The sequence continues at coordinate 31,237,825 of JANPWT010000006.1, forward strand.
TTCTTCGTTTGATTAAAAAATAATATATAGAATAATTAATCCTTAGTTTAGTTATTTTTATATTTTTAAGAATCATTAAAAATACTTTCCTCTATTTTTACTTATTGTATGAAATGTATAATAGTTACAGACAACCTTTCTCTATGTTATTATTATTACTATTTTTATTAATTTTTTTCTTCTTATCACCGTTATCATCATTTGTTTATTATTGTTGTTATTATTATTAATTTTTTCCTTATTATTATTAATTTTATTTTTTATTTATTTATT
>JANPWT010000006.1:31470147-31494355 GCA_024678245.1 Erythroxylum densum
ACCAAACTCTTTTGTTTTATTAATAATAAATATTTTCATTACAAAACTGTAACTGAAGAAGATAAAGTTACATGTAAGTACACTTGCTTTCCAGGGCACTATATTTACATAACTCCAACAATTACTTCTAGAAGTATCCATATTCCTTCTTAAGGTGGTGATAACCCAGCTTATTTGAGATTTTTGTTGTGACTAAAAAGTTCTAAAAATTGCCTAAGCCATCCTATTTGCAAGTATACGAGGTAGTTGTAGTGATTATCTAGGGTCATATCGCACAGAGGTGAAATTGGTTCACTTAAATTAATTTTGAACAAAAAAGTAAAGGCAATCATAAACATTCTATCCCGATTTTTGAGTGAAGGCTTTAAAAGAATATCACAAATTAGTCTAAAAAGTAAATTATTCAACCAGAAGCAAAGACGAATAGATTAATAGAAATGTAAGACTCTTGAGAATTAATTTCACTAATTTAATCTCCTATGCATGGGAAAATGATTGGTAATTTTCTTACTAAAATTAGCAGTCAGATTCTAAGATCAACTTAAATAATAGACTAAATCTAGCTTTCACATTCGACAAGTTATTGTCTGAATTAATATGGAAACCTGATTACTAATTACCACATAATTTAATATATTTCTAATTCATAACCTAAGCGTCTATAGTTCTAGTTCCATATTAAACTTCTCCTTTCAGTGCTTCGTTTAATACTAAAATGACACAAAGTTTAGTCAAGTTATTACATCCATTCAGTTTAGAAACTATGGCAAACATAAGACAACAACACAATCCCTCAATCATGCATATTAGACTAAAATAGCTACATTATTCCTCAAGAAAAAAGATCAGCCCATTATAGCATAAACACAAGTCATCATCTCTATAATCAGTCCTATATTACTGTCAACAAAAGTATTAAAGCAATAACACAGTGAACACTAAATGAACTATGAAAAGAAAACAAATAGCAGTCAGTTAAGCTAACAAGTAATAAGTTCAGTAAATAAACAAGAAACTAAGCAACAGATGAAAAATAGAATAAGTAAACAAGTATCGGGTGAGTATGAAGGCGGTGGTCTCCTGTCCCTCTCAAGCTTCCCGCATTAGCTCTCACTTTTTGCTTCAGCTTCCCGCATTAGCTCTCACTTTTTGCTTCAGCTTGTTCTCACCAGATGGTTAAAGGCTTGCTCTGCTTCCAGCTCTCTGCTATGCTTATCTCTTCTTCACCGACTCTCTCTGTTTCTCTTCTCATCTACCCTTCTTTCTCTTTATCTACCTCCCGAAGTGTCTCTCTGTGTAAAGAATGAAGAATGAAGAGTGGAATGGAATGAATGAAAAATGTCGCTGCCACCCTCTTATCCTTTGTATATGTAGCCTCGTCTAGGTTTAGATTTTTGTGCCCCTTCAACCAACAACTACCACATAATAGAACATACAGATTAACGTAAGAATTTGAACAGGGATGAGTATGGCAGTCACGGGTGTGACTCACGGTGGTGGTGACATGTTTAGTCACCACCATGACTAACTTGTCACCACCACCGTGACTTAACATATCACGGTGGTGATATGCTTAGTCGCCACTATGACTAAGCTTGTCACGATGGTGACTATGACACCTTTAGTCACCACCTTTCTTTGTTTTCTTCTTCTTCTTTCATACAAATTTAAGTCAACTTTCCCTTTAACCTTCATGCAAAATTCACAGAATAATGTAATTAACATTCATGCAATAGTCACACCATTTCCACTCACTTTATCTCACATTTGGATCAAAACACAAGGATTTGTAACCAAAATCAATATATGAACGCAATTAAAAGTAATAGAAACTAGACATAACAATTTTAGCAAATGGGAATATTATATCTCAAAATATCTTATATAATGGTCCCAAATGACATAAAATAAATTTTGAATAGGCTTATTAAATTGATATCAGGTTTGGATACCCATAAAAATGAGTATTCAAAGTGTTGAGAGTGTTCACAAAGACACCCTGTCACTAAAGTTAGTGAGAGTTTAGGGTTGTTAAGTATGTAAAGAAATATCTCTTTTATAAGCAATCTTTTTAAAATTATAGTTGGATTCTAACTATAATCTAACTTCTATAAAATTAGTAATGGATCAAGTCGAGTTAGGTCAAAGGTTACTTGGACCTATCCTAAAGTCTTTATAAATGGCATGAACCTAAACTTAATCAGGCATCAAGATCAGGCCTGAACCATTCATTCCAAGCTTAATTCTAATCAAGTTTCACCTGAAGCAAAGCCCAAACTGCTAGGCTCCGAACTTGACCCGGTCTGACTCATTAAGAATTCGATACTTATTAACCCCTCTCTATCAAGGTCAACCTCACTAAATACTATATTTATCATTCCATTTTGGTTGACCCTATGTTATGAGTTATTAGTCAAAGAATAATTAACCTTGAAAGCATGAACAAGATCAAACTACAAAACACTCTATGAGAATATGGGACCAATTGCCAAAGCTTTCAAGGAGAATGCTTATTGGTGTCATAGATAAAGTAAATGTGGACAAAAGTATCGTTACAGAACTGGAAGGAAGATTGGCCAGATCTGAATGCCAAAGATCAATCCTTTTTAGAGCAAAAAAGCCATTTGTAGGGCTCAATCTTAAATGTATTGGGTTGAAGGTTTTGATTAATTCCATTGGAACAATGAATGAATAAAAAGAAGATAATGGTAACGATAGGTTGATCATAAAGGATAGGAAGATAAGGGCATATAAAAGAGCTTTTAAGTGTCATTCAAGTACGTAAACAAAATGACGTCTTTTTATATTGAAGAAATTTAAGTTTGAGACTGGGTCGAGCTATGAAATGTGAACCCAAACCCAACTTGAAGTGCAAAATTTAATAAAAAAGCCTAAAGTCTAGTTATTTTGAGTTGATTTTATTGACTTTTAGTTGGACTTTCTAAAGTTAAGTATGTGATTCATTAATATACAAAATAACATCTTTTTTTTTTACATAAGCAAAACAATATTGTTTTGCGTACGAAAGAAGTTTAAATTTCAAATTGATTAAGGCTATAAAATGGGAGTTCAAACTTGGTCTAAAGTTATAAATTTTAACAATAAAAACCTAAAATTTAGTCTACTTTCACATGGAATGACTCATATATTAATCTATCTTATTTGTTAGGTACACTCAAAATATACATAAGTAAGCCTAATACATATTTGAAAATGATAGTTGTATGAATGTGTCTTTGGACTTAAAGCTTGATTTAATAAAGTAAGTTTTATCATGTAATTCAATATCATTCCATACTTTCGCTGTAATATATCAAATATTAACTGTTAATAAAAGTTTATAATCATTATAATTTAATTGTTAGATACTTAATATTCTAATTTTAGAAAAGTAAATTTGTTATTAAATATTATTGATAAATATTAATTATTATTTAAGAAATGATTACAGTAAAAGTTTTCATAATATAAATTACCCTTATTGTTCATATAAAATATTAAGTACTAATATTTATCAATTATCCTCAATATTAATTGAAAATTATATAAAAAATAAATAAATAAATAAATAAATAAAATTTATCTTTAGTAATTATTTGAAATATTTTTTTTAGTTGTCCACAAAATGTCTTAGGAAGATCCTAATTATGGGAAGACATCTTTAAGCCATCCACTCTCAAACTAATCCCTGCTCGAATCGAGTAGGTCCCTTGTGAGAAACAAAACTCTGGCTCCAAGTTTTAAATGACTTCGTACATGAGGGCATTTCGAATTTTGAAATATTTACTATTAGTTACACAACTACAAGAACGTTGTTACGTATAGTATATGTTTGATGATCTTTATCCTTGTAACAAGAACACCCTCATTGGAACTATATTACTTTCATTTATGATATATGTTTGATGATCTTTATCCTTGTAACAAGCACACCCTCATTGGAACTATATTACTTTCATTGAAAAAGCTCTTTAAATGTCCGCCCCAAAAAAATTTCAAAAATGAAATTCCACTCTCTCGAATGAGTGACGACTTACTTAGACCAATAAAACAATCGGCCAAGTCCTAAACATGGAGTAAATCGGAGATAACAATGAATTTCTGATGCCATCATTTTCTTTTTCAGATGCTACGCAGCCTCACCTCACCCCATGCACCTGACTATTGATACACCAAAGTGATTAGAACAAGACGACACCGATCTCAAGGAAAGAAAAAGTAAACCCACGTCCATGTGCGCACACCGAGCCAAAACCAAGTAGTTACTGTTGTAATATGTATGGCTTTTTATTATGTTCTAATGTTCTTTAGCCCCTCCGGGCTCCGGGTGTGTGTTGTTTGCCATTTACAAGATAAAAGTTGAAAATAAAAGAACGGTCTCGCGTGATAATGCCAGGCCTGAGAAAATCTGCAGCCCGGACTTAAAAACCCCAAAATTTGTCTAGTTTGGATTTTGAAAATTTTTGGCTATGGAATTTGCACTTGACATCCTTTTCTTCTCGGAGAATCCCGTCAGCTTTCCGCCATCTTCGATCTGTAAGCCATCTCTTTCGTTTTTCAGTTTTCATTTCGCACATTCAGTGTCTCTTCTGGGTCGTTCTTGGTTTTTCTTAAATCTTTAGATTTTATTGAAAGTTTCGTATTTTGGTTCCTATCTTTTGGTGGGCTTGGACCTGTGGTTCTTCTTAGTTGTTGAGGTATTGAATTGGTGTTCAGGGGATAATTTTTTCGGGTTTTGCCCTTTGGGGTTGCTGGTTGTAGATGAGTTAGGTCAGGTGATTGTTGTATTTCCTTCAAAGCATTTGTTTTTTATGTTCTTTCTTCACTTAACAATGTCTTTATTGAATTTTTGGCGGGGAAAGAGGAATGCTGAATGTGGATTCTTTTTTATTTTTTCTCTTTTCTCGTTTGTGATCACCTTACGTTTTCCTTTTTGTTTTTTGGGGTCGAGATTTTCTTTTTTCCCCTTTGCCGTGGTGGAAGAAGCTATTTTGAAGTAGTTAGTTCTCGTTTTGTACTCACATGAAAAGTTGATTCTTTACTTTCTTTCTTTGTAAGCCACTTATTTGTTTACTTTCGTCCTTCATTTGCTTCAATTTTCTTACAGGCTTCATAAGAACTTCTTTTTAGTAGCTGGTATTACACCTTAAAAATTTGATTATGGCGGAATCAAGTCCAGTAGATATGATTCTCGAATATTTGCAAAAGAATGGTTTCACAAGAGCTGAGGCAGCATTGCGCAGTGAACTCGGTAGCCGTCCTGATTTGAATGCGTTTCTCAAAAAACTTAACATTGATGACAAGGACTCAAGGAAGTTATTGGAAGATGAGAATGGGAGCAAACTTGTAAATGAGAAGCAGAGCTCAAGTTCTCAAAACAGTGATGGAATTTCCAACGAACTAATTGTAAAAGAGATAGAATGCGGGACTGGTAGAAATGGCTTTAAAACAAAATGGAGTACTGCTTGTGTTAGGGAACAGGGTAGCAAACCTAATGATGAAATTGGAGCAGTTGATTCTGAGGATACTGTTCTTGATTTATGTTCATGGAACTTTAACCCTACTAATGGTTCTTCTGATACTTTTCAAAACGATGGATGTACCGGGGCCAACAACTTCTCTGTTAAAACAAGTCAAAAAACTGGAGAAGTTAACTTTTGTGGTGAAAATAGAAGTTGCTGGATTGGAAGCGCTAGTACCAGTATTATTAATCTCAATAACGAATCGAAGTATGAAATGTGTGAATCAAAGGAACTTGATCAGCAACATAATACTACTCCTGTGTCCTCTGCAGATTTTCTATGGTCTAGAGGGGAGGTGCCTACAAGTTCTGTAGATTTATGGAAAGACTGTTCAGTCAAGACTGTTTTGCCACTTCCTAAAGTGGATGAATCAACCAGTTATGATGCAAGTGGTGGTTTGGAGAAAAAAGAAGGAAAGAACAAAGCAGATAACATTGAAGTTAGAGCAGCTATCAAAGAACAGGTGGATGAGGTCGGAAGAGCTTTATACTTTGGAAAGTCTCAAGGAGGTAATGAGCAAAAAAATTTGAGCAGCTTTGATTTTCCACTTGCATCTGATAACACGAGGGAAGAATTTCCTAGACTTCCCCCAGTTAAACTCAAGTCAGAGGAGAAGTTATTGAATGTCAATTGGAAAAAGTTTGAGCGTGATTGTCCAGGTGCAAAGGTTGGAAGTGCTGATAATGCTTTGCTGATAGGGTCATACCTTGACATTCCTGTTGGACAAGAAATCAGCTCTTCAGGTCAGCATTTAAGCTAAAGATGAATAAACATAGCCTTCTTTCTTCTCACTGTCTTCCTACAAGAAACTTATGCTTTTTACTACCTTTTCATAGACTTATGGATGTAAGTAATAAATTCAGAACCCAATAAATGGCTAAACAGTTGTTATGTATTATTATAGAATATCTTTCAACATATAACATCTAGCTATCACCAGCTATTGGAAGTGATAATTTTATTAACTATTGAAGGTGGCTACTATGAAAAAAATCATACAGGCAAAAAAATCTCAAATGGATTCTAGAGCAAGATTTGAAAAATAATGTTCAACAAATAGGAATTTATCAACAGATTCTTGTTCTTCCATTTTAGTTCATTTTTGTAATTCTTTTAGCTGCTTTTGAGGTGGACAATTAGCTAGAGTAGCAGCTGCTTTTGAAAAAAGCCAGTGATGCTGTATATGAATCGTGTCAAGAAATTGAATTTCAATTATTTATTGTGCATGTTTAGGTTAGCCTCTTTTGAGCACCTGTACTCTTATGCTTATATTTATAGAAAGGGAACTTAAACATTTTAGGATCTCTTTAGTGACATATGACCAAAGCAAAAGATATTGTAGAATATAATAGCATCACCTCTTTTGTTTGTGTGTGCGTTTGTGAGAGCGCGAGAGAGAGAGAGAGAGCGGATGACATGGTTATGTTACTTTATTAGCTTCACTTGATTAGGAAGACCAAATAATGTGATTTTTAAAAGTGCAAAAATGATAATAAGTTCTCGACCTTGTAAACAAGTCTTTAAATAAATTTACTTAGTTTAGAGTTGAATGTGTAAATGAATTGTTCATGGCCCTAAGTTAGTCGAGTACCTTAATCTGTTCTATAAATAAACCTTATACTAGCACATGAACCAATCTGGTTTATATATATATATATATGATCTCTGAATGAGACATTACCAAGTTGAAAAATTAGCAGTTGGTAACGATGAAAATGATGTTTGGTTGGCATTGATAGTTAATTGTTGTCAGCATTTGTTGGTGCTAGAAAAGATTTTAAAAAATTGTTTAAAGCTTAATTAGTTTTTTTAAGTATATCAAGGAAACTATTGCATTTCAGTTGTCCAATTTTTTTGAACTATCTCTTTTTTTTTTTGGAATGGACTATTTACGGAATCCCCATAAATAGGATCAAGCCCTATTCCATGGTATTTACCTCTTTCTTATTCTTAAGCTTGGATAAGAACAAGTTACTGCATGGGGAAGTAAAAAATAATTTGACTTGAGGAGCAGACAATTTGCTGTTCAATTGTCGCGTGAATTTAGGATAAGGAGAATCATCCTTCTTGTCTTGTATGTTATATTCTACATGATCTTTTTGGCCCCACCAACTTCTAAACAATCTTAAAACTTTTAGAAGTTAGAAAATCATCATGTCTGGACGTTACTTTGTATCATGCAACAAAGGCATTTTATTTACTTCTATATGAAGATCTATTTACTGGCATATCTTTTTCCACTTATAGGCAGTCATTGTTTGTTTCTGATGACTGTTTATCATGTGCTTCTAGTTAATGTTTTTGTGTATTTATTTCCTCATTGATCGTGGTCCTTTATTATATAAGGTGGTGATATACAACTCTCTTTGTACACTTTATTGGTTAATGTGGTGAAGGGTGTGCATTTTCTGATATTTCTGGAATGGTTGGGAGAATTAAATAGGTAATCTGGACATATACATAGTTTTAGGTGTTAATTAACTAGTGGATGTTTAAGGGCTCAACAAGGATGTTTAGAGCATTTTCCACAATGATTAGCATTTGCTGATGAGGTTATTATGTTCCAATGTGATAACTTCACTTATGAAACCCAAGGCAACTAAACCTTGTGCAAACTTAGTGAACATGAAATTCCTTGAGTCCCCTTTCTCTCAAAATGATGAGATCCTGAAGCTTCATGCTATTTACTTAGCACAAGTAGAATTGTTACTGCAAGTTGGAACTTGCATTTTCCAGAATAGGCTTCACACAAATTTATAGTATATTCTCATTTTATCTGTGAATTATGTGCGCAGGTGCAAAACGGATTGTGGGAGGCAGTTGGTTATCTGTTAGTCAGGGAATTGCAGAGGATACATCTGATCTGGTCTCTGGTTTTGCTACTGTTGGTGATGGGATAAGTGAATCTGTAGACTATCCAAATGAATATTGGGATTCTGATGAATATGATGATGATGATGATGATGGCTACACTAGACAACCTATTGAGGATGAGACCTGGTTTCTAGCTCATGAAATTGATTATCCAAGTGATAATGAAAAAGGAACAGGGCATGGAAGTGTACCAGACCCACAGAGAAGAGGTACAACAAAAGAAGATGATGATCATTCTTTTGGCGAGGAAGATTCATACTTCTCTGGTGAACGGTACTTTCAAGGAAAGAGTGTTGAACCAATTACAGCTTCAGATGATCCAATAGATTTGTCAGTGAATGAAATATACAAGACGACCAATGAGAGTGATTTAATGGCTCAATATGATGGACAATTGTTGGATGAAGAAGAGCTAAATTTGATGCGTGCAGAACCTGTCTGGCAAGGATTTGTGACCCAGACAAATGAACTCTTAGGGCATGGGAGGGTCCTGAATGAACTGGATGATATTTGTATGGATGATGATCAGCGTGGTTCAGTGAGATCTATTGGTGTGGGTATCAACAGTGATGCTGCTGATATTGGCAGTGAAGTTCGAGAAAGTTTGGTTGGTGGCAGCAGCGAGGGGGATCTAGAATATTTTTGTGATCACGATATTGGAACTGGTGCATTTAGATCTTCTCACCTTGACTCAGAGAAGTACACTGGTAAACTAAACCAGTATAAAAAGAGAAACACTAAACAAGACTATAAATATGTGACTGAGAATGACAAAGTTGCCTCTAGTCAAATGAAAATTCATACTGATGCGGGATTTTCTTTCCCTCCACCACTGATGGATGGACAAGTGATGCAGGTTGGAACTAGTAAATCCTCATGGTCAAACAACTGTAATGCAGTTATTGACAATGAAACAGATGACTGTTTGAATGTTTTGATGGGAAATAATGACATGCTTACCACGTGGAGGCAGAAGAGTAGCGATTCCTCTACTGTAAGGAGTACTAGGGGTGAAGTTAATGTGAATGCTATTAGATCTGCAATTTCTTCTCCGTCTTCGCACTCAAATTATGGATATGTAGAAGAAGAGCATGACGAGAAGGAAGAGGATGAGAAAGCTGGCAGCGTGAGGGAAGAAGATCCTGGAGCATCACTTGATGATGAAGAGGCTGCTGCTGTTCAGGAGCAAGTGAGGCAAATCAAAGCTCAGGAGGAGGAATTTGAAACTTTCAACCTCAAGATTGTCCATAGGAAAAACAAGTATCCTCGTTTGCCTTATTTCCTTGAAATACTAAAATGATTGTTCCTATATGCTTGTAGTAGCAAAAATTTATGTTGTTTGGACGTAATAAAAATTGTGGCAACAGCAATTCTAATTTCTGACCTCCACCCTTGTGTATGCTTTACGCCTTATCTTAGTAATTTTAGAGTTGTGCCTCCAGGGTAGCACTAATAATATTTTGTAATGCATGCTCCTTACCCACATTTACTTTGTGAAACAGTTAGCTTGCTGAAGGATAATTTCTAGAAGTCTTTGCAACTCTGTAGTTCTTTCTCTTTCTTCAGTGTTATGCTTATTATTGGATTATCCTTGTCAGTGTAATTTTCTGTTGCATTCAGCATATGTTGGACATGTAGTTCGCTTAAGTCAATTTTGTGACAAATTCAAGAACGAGTTATTTTCGTTATCTTCTTGTGCTTGGATTTTGCTATCTTACTCTTGGCTTTATTTTCAAATCAAATTTACCCTTATTTACATCTTTTATTCCAGAACTGGCTTTGAGGAGGACAAGAATTTTCATGTTGTTCTGAATTCTGTAATAGCTGGGCGCTATCACGTGACTGAGTATCTTGGATCTGCTGCTTTCAGTAAAGCTATACAAGCACATGACCTCCACACGGGCATGGATGTATGTGTCAAGATTATAAAAAACAACAAGGACTTCTTTGATCAGAGTCTTGATGAGATAAAACTTCTCAAGTATGTCAATAAGCATGATCCGGCTGACAAATACCACATTCTCAGATTGTATGATTATTTTTATTTCCGAGTAAGTTCTCTTTTACCCTTGTGATTAGTTTTTTATGAATTTTTTATGTGTTTGCCATAACAAATTGTTAGTTCTGCCTCAGCTGTTAATGTCCTGCAATACTTGCCTCTTTCATATTAAATCGGCATTAGTTGGTTAAAAAGTTGTTGCAGCAAAAAATTGCAATGGAAAGGGGATTAGAACAGAAAGGAGAAAATTGAGAAGATATTTACATAAGATACGGGAAAAAGATTGATCCTTAAGTGGTTAACTGATGTAAGGATTAGGAAACTCAAAAACTATAATTTTTATGTCTTTTTTTAAAGGAAAAAGGTAAATTGCTTTGAAGGATTATTTTGAACAACTCGTTTATTACACATTGGAGCTAGTCTTTTGCAAATTAATTTGAATCTCAACTCAACTGCAATTAGCATACTGTGAGGACTAGCAACTTCCATAATGTTAATAGAGTTTAACTTGAAATGTTAATCTAGAATATTTTCGGAACAGGGTTGTACTTATTTTAAAAGTTTGGGAGGTCTCTTGCATATTCAAACAATCACTATGGTATAGAGTTAATGGATGTCTCTTTGATTCAATGAATGACTTTTATCGAGTATTGTTGGACTAGTTAATGTGTTTTCCTTGATTTTGGTTTGAATTGTCATATCTGCCTCTTAGGCTCTTATGAAGAGTGATTTTTCAGAATATCTATATTTTGTGCTTGGAAGTATGATGTGGGTGGAACACAACCATAGATTTTTGTACCTCCTGTGAACATGTGCTGAATTTTTCTGAGAAATGAAAATGTTATGTATAGTTCTATAGCATATTTGTTGTGAGAATCCAAAAATATGAAGTTATTCTAAAGCATAGTTGAGTAGTTTAAAGGTTTGGTTTCACATGAATGTTTCACAATACCAATCAGATGAAACCGAAACAATTACTAATGTTCTAAATCTGTATCCTTTTTGTAACCCTGATTAAAATCTTCGTATACATTTCTGAAGAGGAAAGTAGAATTCTAGAATGGTTATTTCCATGTTTTCTAACTGCCATTTTTTACTCAATGAAATAAGTGCTCAAGCTTTCCAATGAAAGCACGACTATGCATATGGTATAATTTTTCCCTTTGTGGAACCAAGATATCCATGTAGAAAAATAGCTCCTGGGATTTTGTACACAGTACTGGGCTTGAATTTGTTTTGTTGTCTCCTTGCAATATCCTTCTGTGTTTAAAATTAATCTTCATCGCTACACTTGTAACTATATAGACAACTACTCTTGTTAATTGAAGTGCAGAAATGTTAAATTTATGGTCCATGCTTTGAACAAAACCATATTTCTTTCCTTCGTTCAGCACATGCACATTTTGATGAGAGATACACTCTTTGTTACAGTTCAATACTAGTTTACATTTTTACCAATTTAACCTTTTTGACTTTAGATTTCAATTGCAGTTGTGTGTTGGCACTCAAATGATGGCTCTAGATGAAGTTATTGCTTACTGATTTCTGCGTCCTAGGCTTGTTATCCTGTTCTGTTTTCCTTTTTGTTGGATAGGAGGTTGACTCATTAAACATTCTATGTTATTTACGCAGCCCTTTGCTCTTTATGCAGGAACATCTGTTGATTGTTTGTGAACTTCTCAAGGCAAACCTATACGAGTTCCATAAGTTCAACAGAGAATCTGGAGGGGAAGTCTATTTTACAATGCCAAGATTGCAGGTTTGTGGAGAAATTTTTTCTCTGCTAGTGTTTTTACCAAAAATGAATAACTTTCACTTGTATCCTTTGTGCAGTCAATTACAATTCAGTGTTTGGAGGCACTGCAGTTTTTACATGGTCTTGGCCTTATACACTGCGATTTGAAACCTGAGAATATATTGGTGAAAAGTTATAGCAGATGTGAAGTAAAAGTCATTGACCTCGGGAGTAGCTGCTTTGAAACCGACCACCTTTGCTCATATGTGCAATCTAGATCGTATCGAGCACCAGAGGTTATTCTGGGGCTTCCATATGATAAGAAGATAGATATATGGTCGCTTGGCTGCATCCTGGCTGAACTTTGCACTGGCAATGTAAGTTTTATTCATCCATGTCTTTTGGATTATTTTGTAACTTGTCCCAACTGCACTGCCCTCACAACACCCTCACCTCAACTCTGAGATAAGGGCAATATCTCAATGAGGAAGAAATCTAGGTTCAATAGTATTTTGTTCCATGCACTCGAAGTCAACAGGGAAGACTATTATCACATAGTTACTTAAATATTTCCTCCTATTTCATTTATAATTGAATGGTTTACTCAATGTATGGTGGTACCACAAATTGCTATCACGTAGTCTAATAAAATATTTCAAGCAACTGTGGCAGAGTACTGTTACCGACATACTTAACAGGCTAACAAGGATTAATGGCCATGGAGATGATAAACCTTGTTTTCATGGAGTCCTCGAGTTCTTTAAAGTCCGTTTAGGGAATGGACCATTTAGACTCTTTAAATGTAACCAAAATTTTGAAGAGACGTCTTCGGACTTTTACAATTTTCATGGGTGGATAAAACTCTAGATCTTTGTATCTTTGTTTTAAATCTTAAAGTATTTGTCCTTGAAAAGCAACGTGAAGAGTGCCCTGGTTTGCTTTTCTTTTAAATTTAAAGACCAAGGATAGACACAATTTCTCCAAAATGCCAACAGTTTCCCTCGTAGACTCCATGAAGTTGATGGTTGCATATTTTCACACCCTATAATTTGATAACTGTTCTTGTTGTTACTTCCCTTTCTTTGCTATTAGACCTGATTCTTTTTAGAATTTATCCTTGTATGTGATATCTGTATTGTAGCTAATCGTGAGGTCATTATGAATTTGAATTTTCTGAGTAATTGTTCCCAAAGGATCAAATGTAGAAAAGGACTTTTTGCCAACCCAAAACCATCGGAAGTTCGTCCGATCCTTTTTGCAAATGTTTCCTTAGCCCCAGTTTATTAGAAAGCCTGCTAAATGTAGTAGTCTATGTGTTACAATCCACTGATTTGCACTGTAGTTAGTCCCCAAAAAAAAAAAAAAAAAACTTCTCCACCAGGAATGTCCAATATCAATCAGGAATGACTTAGATGATAATTTAAAGTTTACCAGAACCTTCTTTGCTCAAAGCCCATCGACAATATCCTCAATTTCGGTTATAATGCTCTCCAAATCTTTCAAATCTGTTTGACAGAGGAACATAATTTCTTTCCTATGTAACTGCTAGATTAGCCATTTTCAAACTTCTAGACTCTGCTTGAACATAATCCCTACAGAAGCTTTGTTTATGGGGTGTAGGATGCACTTGCAATTGGCTGCTATTTTCATCTCGACATAAAATTCACCGGGTTAAATGCACTTCATTTTGAGTCTTTTTCCTCAGCAATTAATTTGGAGATTTCCTTTGCACTTGTAAAATTTTGACATTATTGAAACTTGTGTCATGTAAAACATTTCAGTTGGCTTACTTTCATCTGACTTTATTGGTGCATCTTGATTTAGGTCCTATTTCAAAATGATTCACCAGCAACATTGTTAGCACGAGTTATTGGAATTATCGGACCCATTGATCAAGACATGCTTGCTAAAGGACGGGATACATACAAATATTTTTCAAAAAATCACATGCTTTATGAACGAAACCAGGTATTCTTTTTTGCTTAAAACATATTTTGTTTTTTTAATAACCATATGTTTTTAGAAATCAATTTGCCAGCATTTAAATTGCTGTTGCAAAATTCTCATGCCTCTACTATCCCCTTAAGTTGTGTGACAGTCAAACTGAGATTGAACAGATAAATTTTTTACCTTACTTGAGCATGGTTTGTTTTGGGATGAGCTGAGCTTAGGCAGTGGAGACCTAGATTAAGTCAGTTTGACATTGGGTTTAATGGGTCTGGCCATTTAGAATTATTCCAAAACATTTTCTTTTCATTAGTAATCCAAACAAAAAAAATTAAAAAAATAAAAGATTATTTATTGTAAAACTGTATTGTCTATTGGAATGTTCATCTCAAAACTTTGAATCTTTACATATCTCAAGGTCAACTATAAATTATTTGCAAACAAGTTGTAGAATTAAGAAAATTTTAGATAATTTTCATTTAAAATCTAAAAGGTATCATACCCAAATTAAATGTCATTTATATAACCATAGATTATCAACTACCAAGCATCAGTTTTTTTAATTGGATTTGTGTGGGTTGGTTTGATGGATAAAATACCAAATCACTTCCAATACTTGCAGGTTTTTAGGATCTGTTTGGTATTGCAGTTAGATTTTGCTTGGCTAATTATAATGATTGAATGGTTGTATTAAAAACAATTATTAGGAATTATAATGATTTTAAATTAATATATATTTTATATTAGCATTTATATTTCAAATTTAGGTTTACCAAATCTGCGACTCGAGTTTAGGCATTGTGTATTTAAATTGGAGTTGATTGCATATTTGTACTGGAAGCAAGCAGCACTATTGCAAGTGGACTTAAGTTGTTTTTCTTATTGACTGAGCTTGAATGTTGGTGAATATAAGTTTTAACTTTGAAATGAAAATATTTAGTCTGCAGTTCATCAATGCTCTTGTTGTCTAGGCGTGCACATCCAATTTCTTAACCATTATTATCATGGAACAGTTATTTCCAAAATCAGTTGTCTGTAGTTTCATACTTAATTAGTTAAACAAACAGGAGACGAACAGATTGGAGTACTTGATTCCAAAGAAGACATCCTTGAGGCACCGACTGCCGATGGGGGACCAAGGTTTCGTAGATTTCGTAGGTCATTTGCTGCAAGTAAACCCAAAGAAGCGCCCATCTGCATCTGAGGCTTTGAAGCATCCATGGCTACTCTATCCTTATGAGCCCATATCATCATGAACCAACCTGAAAAGGAAAAGGAAACTTGGTTGTTTAGCCGGGGATTCTGTGGGGCTCATCTTAAAAACATAGTTTTGATCTTGTGCGTTCTGGCATATATCGAAAGCTGTCTTCTGGTATGTCTCCTTACCCTAGTCACGAATGTAATTCCTCGCATTTTGTATTGTAAGGCCGTCCCTTTTTTCTATATATATTCTTTTTTCATCTGGTGCATGGGGAACTTGCATCTTGTACATGATAATATACCCTATATCATCTTTAGGTCATTCTAGTATTAGCATGTTGAAACTTCATTGGCTTACTCTGGGCGAGTAGCAAGTGCCAATGGTAATTGGTAATAGGTAATAGGTAATAGGTTTTTGGAGGAATCAGGTGTAGCAGCTGCAGCATATTTAAAACTTTTAACCTGTGTCTAGACTAGATGTAAGGCTGGTCAGAAGTTTTGTATTTGCTTCGTGGATTGAAAATATTGAGTTTACATTGGAATTTTTGGTCATTACACTCCAAATTGCTCCTGAAAAGTAAAACAATTGGTTACCGTTTCAATAACCTACCACCTGTAAACTTTGAGAAGAATAAAATGTCTGAAGGTAAAATCCAAAATCCAATTTGCTGTCGTCATGTCCCAAAGGAGGGAAAGCATGACTGTTATTTTTTCTTTGGGAAGCAGAACCACTATGATACTGTTTCTGATATCAATTAAATTAAATAATTTGTAACTGAATGTGCTCACACATTAAACATTATTGAAACTTATGGTCGAGGTCATCTGTTGAGAGAAATTAGTTGTTTTGGAAATTAGAAATTGCTGCTGGATTACCTTACCTTTTTTTTTATGTGAGAAAGTAACCTTTTCCTCGGTCATCCTAAAGCACTGTATACTTCTGTATTGCAAACGTAAAGAAATTGCCTGAAAATAAATTCACTTACTTTTAGTTCTAGACAACAACAGTCTTCCCTGCAGTCATGCTTACATTGTAATGATCTTAGAAATCAGAATATGATCTTACACCAGCATATATCAATTCAGTTTTCAAGTAGAATACAATTGATTTGTATAGAATGTGAAAAAAAATAAAAGAAAAAATCAACAGGTACTCATAAAAGTTCAATTAAAAACTCAGAAACTCTCTTTGCCAGAATTTTAGTGAAGCTTGGAAAGCTCGTTTAGATTAATACTAACTTGAAATTTATTATTATGTTGCTCCAACCACAAAAGCTGACAACCTGAGACTCCTGTAAGAATGAAAGCATTAGTTTTAGGGCTAAAGCAATCGATTACTTATGCAAGTTGAGTCGTAAGTTGAATGCGGAACAGGAATAGTAATGAAATATTGATGCATATAAATGCCAGCATAAATGGTAGGCAGTTGCTTCACAGTTATAGTATTTTATAGGAGAGAATAGAGTCTTCCAGCAATAACATCTACCAACTCCATATCTCAGCACTCTCGTTATTCCCAATGCTTTAAGCACAAAAAATCGATAGAAGTTTCTTATCCAAATGAAATCCTGACTACACAGCAATCTTTAACAATTTGCCTTAAAAAATTGTTGCTCTGTTTTCTTCTTCATCCGGCTCCTTCTTGGGCAATGTAGATATGGCAAGCTGGACAAGCGATCCATGAATATTCCTTAGATTTCAATAAGACAGAAGCATTTAAAGAGGTTTTTGGACTGTCCCTAATGTAGGAGATGTAGTCAAGATTTGTTCTGAAAAATCATTCTATTCAACACCTTCATTGTCATTGTCAATGTCAATGGCAAGATCAATTGCATTGGTAGTTTTTACCTGCAGTGAACCAAATAGTTAGCTAATAACCTCAAGAAAATTTCAATAAAGCAGCAGTTCGGTAATGAACTTTGTGCTTCCTTTTCTTTCTTCTGCCTCCTGTTCTTTCCCCTCTTCTTCCTCTTCCTTAGCAGCATCCGGATTAGATTCAATAGAATCGTCTCCTGAAGAAACCTCTACGAATCTGTTTCAATCAACAAAAGCTACAGATGAATTCAACCAGGTCTAAATGAACATTTAGGTGAAATGAGAAAGTATAATTAAACATTAGGGGCCAGAATGCATTAGAAACTGCCAATGGAGTAACGAATACAAAATGGTGACATAAAAATGACTTACGCGAAACACATCAGAACTTGCCAAAAGAAAAGGAGGACAACACAAATACCGATGAGCCTCTAATTCTATACAGATACTTGGTGGTCACTTAAGCAAATTTCATTTTTCTGTGAATAATAACAGATCAAGTCTGAGACAACATTATAAAACTCTGTCTCAAAGCGATCTCGTTCACAAGTGGATACAAACGTCAATGTCCCAATCAGCTCACATCAGCAGCACCCCCTACAACGTTTCTTTCCGCTTATTCAGGCCCGTAATATAGATCGTGAAAATTTTACATGACAGGTAAGGCACAAAAGAGTCCTTTTTCTAAGTGTTTCTAGGTAGAGACTGATCATTTCAGATGTAGAAATGGCATCTCCAGAAATGCAGTCCAAATGGAATTCAAAGGACAGAAGGTATTATGTGTTTCATACTTTCATTCATGTTAATAATCCCCAAACTGGACAAATGGGGGACCTCTTCTCTACTTCAATCCAACTAGAGCCAGGCATTTTCTTTACGTCTCGATTATCCATAAGTTCCCTCATCATGCCTACATTCTCCCAGTTACTTTGACAAGCAAAAGAGTTTGACAATAGCACGTAAGTTGAGGAATCTTTTCCATCAAGGTCAATTGCACGCTGTGCTGCTCGATTTCCTGTCTCCACATCCCCATGAAGATGACAAGCACCTAACAAAGTCTTCCAGACAAGCACACCTGGTTGAAATGGCATATTTAAGATCAAATCCTCAGCTTGTTTAATCTGACCTGCACGTCCTAGTAAGTCCACCATACACGCATAATGCTCTTCGCCAGGGGAAATCCCATGTTCATTATACATAGAGAAAAAGTACTTCCATCCTTTATCAATAAACCTACCTTGGCTACAAGCATAAAGCACGCATATAAAGGTGATATAATTTGGCTCCACATCACTGAACATCATGTCCTCAAAGATTTCAAGAGCAGCTTTAGATTGGCCATTCTGCGCACACGCCATGATCATGGTTGACCATGTAATCTCAGAACGATCATGTCCCAATTGGAATACAACCCAAGTTTCATCCATGCATCCACATTTCGCGTACATATTGAGTAAGGCATTATCTACACAGATATCAACCTGAGAACCTAGTTTAATTCTCAGGCCATGAAATTTCTTCCCTTCTTCTAATGAAGCCAACTTGGCACAAGCATCAAATGCAGTGGCAAGAGTAAACCTGTTTGGCATTAAACCCACCACCCTCAATTCTGCAACAAGTTCAAGCGTTCTGTCAGGTTCCCCACATTCCAAGGCTCCAGCAGCCATTTGAGTCCAAGAACGCACATTTTTTTGTGGCATCTCATAGAAGGCCTTAAAAGCGTCATTAAGCCTCTGGTTCTTTATGTACATGTTACTCAAAGAATTCCCCACGCAGATCTCAACCCCATGACCACACTTGACAAGCTGTGCATGAACTTGCAATCCCAGTTTAATATCAGCAAGTGAAGTCAAGCCAGTAAAAACAGTAGAAAAGGTGAAATCATCAGGCTTAACTCCCTCACCGTTCATTTGGTGCCAAAAGAATGGTATTTGAGAATAAGAATGCTGCAAGAAACCAGCCATCATTGCATTCCAAGACACAATATCTTTACTCACACACTTGTCGAAAACCACTTTAGCATCTGACAGCATTCCATGTCGTATTAAACCAGTTAAGAATGCATTCATCAGAAATACATTGCACTCGAATCCCAAACGAATGACCCAAGAGAAGATTTGGTACAACAACATCAAATTCTGGGAAAAGGAGCACGCGTTAAGCGCACTCACAAGGCTGAACTCATTGGGAGACACGACAGCTTCACGCTGCATACGCAAAAAGAGAGACAAAGCTTCATCGGGGCAGCCGCGCTGGACAAAACCGGCGATGAGAACAGACCAAGATACCACATTTCTTTCGGACATTTGGTCGAACAATTTGAGAGCATAAGTTAGACGATTACATTTCAAATAAAGACTGATAAGGTTGTTTAGAAGATAGAGGGAAGAGGTGGTTAGTTTAGGAATTCTGAAAAATCTAGCGTGAATGACTCTTACGTAATGCAGATTGGGGAATCGAAGACATTTTTGCAAGAGGTTTGTGCAAAGTTTTTCCTCTGCTACAGTAGCAATTGGAAGTGAAAGGTCGGGGTCGGAGGCAGAACTGAAAAAAGTGGTGGTGAGTCTGTGTGATACTGAGAAAGTGATTGTCAGGGACAATGGCGGCCGTGGCCTCGAGGCTATTCGAACAACATATGCCAATGCCATGTCATGTCCGGTAGAACAACACAGGTCTTGGGTCAATAGTCAATACCAATACAATGGCTTCCGTTTGTTATTTCATTACGTTGCCCTTGGGATTTCGTTTCTTATACACAGCAGCCGGCGATCCAAACCAATCTATATCCAAATTATATTTTACATTCCTTCGATTCCTAAATTGTACCAAAACAATCCTGATATACCTTTCTATCGTTAATCATGATTTAACTGATGTATGACAAAATTGAAGTGTACAGAATCGTCGATGATGAATTGAACACATTTCAGTTTCTGCAGCTCCCACAAGTCAGCTTTTAGGAGGATACAGCTCCCACAATGCAACAGTTGTGTCTTCTGAAGCAGAGGCCATCAACTTACAATCAGTTGAATATGAAACAGCATTACACTGGAAAAGTACCCAAAAAACACGTTTTGAGGATATGGAACAAGAGAACACGAGAGAGGGTTCAAATATAATGCAAAAATAACACTCAAAAATTGACTTGAGTAAGGCTAATTGATGACAAGTTACCGCAGCATGGTGATACTTCAATATTGCAAGAGGATTTCCTTTGCGATAATTGTATATTCTGATTCTGTCATCAACCAACAAATGAGAGCAATCATGATCCCATGTCTAGTAATTTAAGAAAATGCTAAAAGTAATCACCAACCTGTGATCCCAACCAGCAGCTGCAGCAATTCTGTTATCTGGTCGAATTGAGCAGCCTGATACACCAGGCCGTTCCAAACTAATCTCTTTCTTAATCACACAAGAACCCTATCTCAAAATTAAAGTTTCAACATGAATCACACGAGGTGCCCCAATAAGTAGGCTGAGAGCAATAAAATAAGCAACTTAACAGGTAAGAAAGCCGACAAACAATATAACCAAAATGACATTAAATAGCTAATTCATCATTTGCTTAAGTTTAGTATCAAAACACCCAGCAAGGATAATGTAGATAGAAGGGTTACTGGAAGACGAATTACCATGGACACATCCAACCCATACAAAACAATTTTGTCATCGGCAGCTCCTGAGACACCCCCTTTACAGAGCCCATCAATACATAGGCTTAAAACTGCACATGGAATAAATAGGCTCAAAAGTTTTAATTTTAATGTGGATTATTATTTCCAAAAATATATGTCTCACCTGGTTCTGCATGAAACTTAACAGAAGTTAGAGGAATCCCTGGATTTCGTACATCCCACCAAAGCATGGAACCATCCTCATAACTGCCAGATATAGCAAAAATGAAGTTAAGTACTCTACTAAAATCATTCTTTACTCACTGAACCATTCTACAAATCCTAAAACATCATTTAAGAAGGTAAAACAAAAAGGAGAAGCAAAAACATTCACCCAGCTAAGACATTTAGAAATCCTTGTGACAGTGATGGTAGAAATGCTTGAACGGTCATGCACATCCCTGCCCATGGACACCAACTTTGAGTTTAAAGGCATAAAAAAACAAATAAACAACATCTTTCTAAGATAAAACTTCATTCAACTTTTATTTTTTTCTTTTCTTCCTTTTGAAGCTCTGGACAAAATATTTGGGATTTTTGTTTTACTGGCTTTATCGTTGCGAATCTCTAAGGTTACGGTTGCACTTTTTGTTAATGCAGAATGCACCAAAACAACCTTCCCGTGTAGTGAATGAGTTGTATATAAGTAAACTTATATGAAGTTCCAAGTGTCCCAATACAAAGGCATCTCCAACAAAAGAGAGCCATCAAATAAAAGTAAAGCTTGAAGAGGGTACAATCCACTTGACAATAAGATGCTAACAGCAGGGATCTTACATCTAACATTGACTGATACATACAAAGCTAGTCATTCTGAGAAGAGAAATTTAATTTTTGCAAATCTGTTATCTGGTTTCAAAATATCAATAAACTTTGGTGTAATGAACATTAAAGCAAGACGGGAGAGATATCCAAGGAAACCACTTAAAAAGACACACTAAAACAAGATATGCCCAAAATGGCTATATGTTGGACCTCAATTTACACCTCTTAGTAAGTCACTGACAAATTCAAGTCAAATTAAAACAGACATGAGATCAAAGTCAAACCTCTTTTTTCAGTAGACATACTAGGCGAGATGTCAAAATGAGTTTGAGGCATTCGTGCAATTCTTTCTGCAGTATGAAGATCCCATATCTCAACCTGTGTATATAAGTTTCAAAGAATCATCGAGTAATTAAACACCAACACAAGAAAGAAAATAGACAAACAGAAATCGCAAGAAATGATGCATGTTCACCTCAAAAGAATTCTCCCCTGCTACGGCAACATACTGCAGCCCATTATCCTGTAAACACTCTGGAAAAACAATAAGAACAGAAATCAATACTCGTATAACAAATTTACAGTGAATAGAAAAGAAAGAGACAATGCAATACTGCTATTAAATGCCATAAATCATCTCAGTTGATAATGTTGACCTTTTAAACATGAAGAATATGGACCAAATATTATTTCCCAGGAGAGTCAAGACCCTCATATGGGAATAAGAAATTAATGTCAAGACTGTAATAGTCTGAATTACAAGTTAATACCTTTAAGGGAACCATACTATAAAACGAATGGCCATGTTGTATTATAAGTAGATACCAGTGAATTTTAATAAATGTAAATCAAGAAGATAAAAAGAGCAGCTATCCTCCAAGACACTTTATGATTCAGTAGGATGGTGCTCTTGATGATCAGTACCCATTCTTCAAAAGTTGGAAGTTCCTAAGTAAACTTGCAACTTCAAAAAGAGCTAACCAAAAATTCATTGGACAAAGTCAGGTTTAAGTAGTTATCTCTTGATTATTTACAAGGCTTGGATTTCTAGTAATAGCATCATGTCATGGCAAGCCATTTGCAACCAAAGACGACTTTATGTTCTCATTCGACTGTAATTAGTTAATCCACAAGAAATATGGCCAATCATTAGACAGTAACATAAAGCTTCAGGACGACCTTCTTCATTCTTTGCTCCACTCCCATAGTCCTTAGTTTCCACAACCCCCGTCTTGTGTTGACAATGAGGACTATCAACTTGGTTCGCAATAGCACACGGCTTCTTCACTATAGAAAGCTTGCAGAAATGGTAAGAGTTCGTTCTGATGGTAACTGACGGCACTCTGTCCACCAAAAACAAATTTTCAGCGATAATATGGAAGAAAAGCCACAAGAAGAAAAGACAAGCAAAATTAATGTATAGCAGTACCTTGAGATACCATAGTCCACAATATCCCAGCACTTAACAGTGCCATCCTTTCCCTGACTACAACGGCAGATAACAGATATAATGTGATTTTTTCCATATTAAAACAAAAGCATACCTGAAAAAGATAAAAAAGACACCTGATAACTTTGTTGTTGCCCCTCAAAGAAGTAGAAACAACTGATATAATGCCGTGAGCCGTGCTATGCACCCTTGAATTAAATCAAATCAAATTAAATTAAATTGGCTATTAGAGTTAACAAAAAGAAACAAGTGTATGGGTATGATATCTTATTTAAAAGATAAAGAAAGATGTGAGAATACCAAGCCGATGATAAAGTTCGACGCTGGATGGTATCCCAAATCCTTAGCTCGCCGTCTGCGGAGCTGGAAGACTTTTATTAAATATTAGTCGTCGTCGTCAACCGTAATAATAATGAAGAAGAAGTAATAAAATACCCAGTGAAAAGGAGAGGAAGAGAGGGGTGAAAAGAAGCATCCGTGACAGAAGCGCGGTGGCCTCGTAGAACCGCCACCGGATCAGGTGGTGGTGGTGCTCCTGCTGCGGCTCCCCTTCCTTTGCTCATTCTCTCGCGCTCAGACACACTTATTTGTAGAAAACGGAGAGGCAGACACAACACACGAACACAAAACGCCTTGTTTCCCTAGTATGTTTCGTCCTAAAACAAACAGAAAACGACAACGTTCGAATTCTTTAGGCAGGCACGCCTAATGTTCTTCGTTGCACACACAAACTGGAAAGCCAAAGTCGAGCAATGAAGAGAAGGAAAAGGAATAAACTAGAACTTGTGTGGCTGCCGGAGTGTTTTTTGGTTTCATTCTTGTGCCTGAGCTGTTGATGGTCATTAGTACAGGTTGGCTGTACTTCAGTTGATGTATATGACCGTTGATTCGTGTTATGTTACCGATTATTGTCAATGGATAATTCTATATTGGCATGAATCAAAAAATCCTATCATAAGCTGTAACTTAGAAATATTGGAATAGGAAAAAGTGGTATGTATAACTTAGCCCATGAGATTCTAACGTAGAACGGAAGTTACGAACGGAACAAGAACGTTTAGACTCCGTTCAGGATTTTAATCAATGTCGTTTGATTGGACGAAAAGAGAAACAAAAACGACAAGCGATCTTGAAAGAATGGCAAAGTCAAATTCTAGAATGAAATTTTTATTCCGAAAATTGATGATCTTCTGAAAACATAAATAAGGCCTATTTATAATGGCC
>JANPWT010000006.1:31494455-31510676 GCA_024678245.1 Erythroxylum densum
GGATTTAGAATCCTTAATAAACTCTTATTGCTAACTAGAATTCCTAACTAAGCAAGGATTTAGAATCCAAACACACACGGCATTATAGAATTTAAGTCTATTTTCGCATCTTGCCGCAAACTTTGCCGCGGTCAAGATCGTCCATGTAATCCAATGCTAACTGGTCCGCATCAGATTCAGATAGGAATCCGATTAATTGCATTATGCAAAGCTCTTGGCTAGTTAACAATAGATTTGCAATTTGCATTACACAAAATCTATTCTGGAAGGGAACGATTCTGACGGTAAAAGTATGCGAAATATGAAGATTTCAAGTTAAACATTAAATACTTTTCCTTTTGAATTTAAGCTACAATCAAGTAAATGCATTGGCAGCTATTTCCTTTTCCTTCTGTATGTAATAACTTATTCTTCAACCATTAGCATTGTGTTTGATCTTATGTAGCATTTTAAAGATCCGCATGCTCTTTGTATTTAATTTAAACCCTGGCAATTTTTGCATTGTCTTGTCCCAAATTTGAATAAGCCCTTACAAGACTGCATTTTTTATACATTAATTGTGATTGTCTTTTTCAGTGTTAATTAATTACAAGATAAAGGGACAGTCCCTTTTTGTATTTTTTTCGCATTTATTATTTTTCCCTATGTTAATTCATATTTTTTAGGAACTAAAAGCTTCCAGCATTCTTTATGTTCAAATGGTCTCATAATCTTTTTTTTTTGTATTATATCAATTATGTCAAGGGTTTGTGTCTCCATCCATTTTTCATGATTATCTTGTTTAAAATTTTTCAAATGGATCTTTTGACTATCACCTTATTTTAGCCGATCTAAATATTGGTTCATGCAACTAATTTGGGTTGTTAGTAAATCTTACGAATGAAGATGTGCATAATTGAACTTTTTATATACTCGTGATTTTTTCATATCAACAAAAAAATTCATGTTATTTTAATATGATGCGTTTAGATAAGCTTAATGTCTACTCTTAACTTCTCCAAGTGATTGCTTATTTGATAGCCTACAGTTGCTTCTTATCG
Source organism: Erythroxylum densum (assembly GCA_024678245.1). NCBI lineage: Eukaryota > Viridiplantae > Streptophyta > Magnoliopsida > Malpighiales > Erythroxylaceae > Erythroxylum > Erythroxylum densum. Next base: position 31,495,496 of record JANPWT010000006.1, read on the forward strand.
TTACACTGCAGTGATGTTTTACTTCATAACATTTATCGCCTTCATCTTTGGAACAAATATGACAAGCAAAGTGACGCTTTAGTTAGCTTGCCTTCATCCAAAAATAGTTATGCAGCAGCCAATCTTCTCAGCTCGTGTGCTTAACAAGCTTGGAAAGGAGAGTAAATCCATGCTCGATAGGCTTTTCTCAAGAAACCCCGTCAGTTTTGCTACAAGGAACTGGGGCTACAGCTACCTTGTCAAATTGAAAATGAAGCAACAGTGTACTAAAAGTACTTTAATTACATATGTAAGTATCTCCAGTAAATATTAATATATAAAATTTATTAATCAAAATAAATATTAATTAATAGAAATTATTAATTTACTAAAAGTCCTTGCCGCATGCATGACTGATAAACAAGCTAACAAGACTTGGACCAATTTACTAATTAAACGTTGGCATCATTCAGTTGGTAGTCATATTTGTATTGGACAATTACCAAATGGAAATATTCTGAACAAGCGTTAGCCCTTCCGAGAGAAGGCATTCTGGAACAGATGTGACACATTTTCCAGTTAAGGAAAAGCTTGCTTCGGCTGCTTTCTTCATAATATTTCGGAAACTCTTATTCAACCAGTCATCTTTAAGATGATCTCAACGTGGTAATCAACAAAAAGCACCAAACATATAACCACAAATGATGATATCCCATTATAATCTCTTATTCCGAACAAAGGGAGCTCATTTTACTCTTTTGTGGCCATTGGGTTAGTATTTGCATAACGATCGAAATTGAAAGTACTAATTTCCATTAAGCACCTTCATTAAGTAAGCTTGTCACTTTCTGTAAAGTATAAACGGCTTATGTTGCACCATTTTGCTTAGTTGGATGTGTGTCATGATTAGAGCAACCTGATTACATAACAAAAAATTGATTAGTCTTCTATTGTACTTTCCTTTTTCAGAGTGTACTTGGAAGCGTTTACAATTGTTAGAAAAGTAAATACATGATCAGTCGACACTACTAGGTTCCAGTAAACTCCACTGATACAGTTCCAATCATTTTTAAGTAAGCAGTAGAAATCAATCGTGCGACACCAAACATCAGTACAAAATATGTAAGGTAAATTAAAAAGGGAAATTGGAAAAAGGTAAGTATAGTGTTTCACATTTCCATCCACGTAAGTTATGCAGAGATTCTATACTGAATAGGCGGCATTAGAGAAATTGCCATGTGAATATCAACAACATGGCAGGTAAATCAGCACTTGGAACAATGGAAGTATCTCTTCGGCTTGAGAATTCACAAGAAACTTAACCATATAGTGAAATTAGAACTTCAAAGAGTTTAAATATTAACGTGAAGATAGTTTCATTGTTAAAGAAACAACAGCATAGGCATCTAGTCTCTACAAGTTTGGTCTCGTGTTACATAGGTTACTCCCTCGAGGTATGGCCACAGTATTAGGCCATGCAGCAGAAAACATCATTCCCTCAAATGTGAATAATGAAATATTTATGATCTTAAATCACACAGCAAGATCTCTGTACTTGCAATGTCGGTCGGTCTTGTGAGAGCTGACAAGACATGCTAGACAATGAAATGAAAGACTCCATTGTCAAGCCTAACAATTCAATGAGATTGAAAAGAGCAAACAAGTTTTGGAATTGAATATTGTCATTCTTCTCAATGAAATGACGGTGAGAGACGTAAAAGAGAGGAAAAGTATAGTTTACTTCGGTAGGATGATCCTCTGATTCTAAATGCAACCGAGAGCAAGAATAATGCTTGACTTTATCCTATCTGTACATGGTTTGGGCTTTTATACAGTCATTTCAAGTTTGGACGTTTTGACAAATTTAAATCATGTGATGATGGCCTTCAGTTAAATGGTAAGTGATGCAATGCTATGTACCGAATTAAAGATCAGCATGCAGAAAAGGACCTAGTAATTTACGAAACAGTTGACATAGTTTGATGCCAAACAGAATTGACAAGGTATAGGTTTCCAGGTCAAACCTTCCCAAGTCATGATCCACTTTCCAATTACATTGTCCATTTGGTCGAATGACAATCTACCAAAGTAACAACCACTAAGCAATTAATAACTGAAAAGTAAATACACTTCATAACTTGAAGCATACCTTCTGAACTTTCTCAGAAATTTTGGGCACATGGAAAGGAACTTATTGATATTTTGCACATATTTGATACAGCTACACCTTCAGAAGTAAGAAACAGAATTCTTCCCCTATATCATTCAAATAGATACAAGAGGTAATAACAACAATGGTAATCCCTATGATTTCAAATTTTGACACCTCTTCTAAAAGTGAAAATAAAGAGAGTTCATGTTAGCAGAATAGTCTATACCATCTCATTCAAGGTGGGACTAGCCTCATATCATCATGGACTTTGAATGTCACAGTCACAAAATCTCCACAATCCATCATCTTGCCTTTTGAGAACATAATGAACTTTATAGGTTCTGAATAAAGCAATTGCAAGCATAAACATAAATAGAAAATAAAATAAATGTAAAAGATTCGTTAAGAAATAAGTTGGATAATCTTTGACTCAAGATTCATTTAACCAAACTTGATTTTATTTCTCCTTAATGCAGTAACTGAGAAATGCACAGATTAATTCCAAACCTGCAACCATAAAATCCTCTACACAAGATGAAAACGTAATCACTTACCCATAGTAATTTGGGTTCTTTTGTAGGGACTCATCAACTAGCTCCGCTGCTTCTTCAATGAGAGCTTCAATTTCTGCCATCTCTACTCCAAATCCAACTGATATAATATCAGCCTGGAGAACAGAAAGTTCCAGCAAAACAAATCTCCAATAGCATGACCTGGCTTTTGCTGCATCAGCCAAAACTTGCCACTGTAGATAAAAACACAAATACAAAGAGTTGATGTATTGTGCTCCAGCATTCCTTCACTTTTAGATCATCAAAGAAAAATGCCATAATAAAGAATTTCATATGATGCAAAACATAGGTAATTCATTTTGAAAGAACAAAACAAACTTTTTCCACTTGTCCATTGCCTTATTTCTCATTAGGTCTCATTGTTGCCTAAATCAATGATAAAACTGAACACCGAATCTTGAGTTTGGACCATGAAGATATCACTTATTCTGAGTAATAGTGAACATGTCTACACATTTCCACCAGGACAAGGAATTACCTATTCTATAGGTCACATTTTCTAACATAGGTCACACAAATGGAACCTCAATAAGAATAGTTATTGCTACTTTTTCATTGTCATTCAAATTCTCACAGTAGACTGATTTCCTACCATCAACAGATGGTAGATCAACTTCCCAACCATTCGACAGTTAACATACCTGAGCCAACATTGACTCATCAAGGATTTCAGAGAGGCTCGCGACATGATGGCTATGCCCAAGAGATTCAGCTTTAATTGCTTGCCATTGCTTCACAAGAGCTTCAGCTTCTTCAACAGGCATCTGCTTCCTTAAAACTGCTGTCTTAGATGATGACATTCTATCTGAAACTTCTGAAATTTGCAGTGATTTGGGTTCTGAATGTTTCCTAAAATTCACTTTAACCGCTGTCAACAGTTTCTTCAGTCCTTTTTCAATGCTACTTTGTTTAGTAAAAAAAGGCCCTACTTCATTGTCAAGTGCAGAATCTGTTTCCTGGAGAAGAGAACTGACATCTGCACCAGGTTTAGAGGGCAATTTGGATGGAAGCCTTCTTGACAGACCAAAGGGAAAAAACACAATGCACCCTACTGCAGCAACAATAATTATCTTTCCAACTGCAGCTCTACGAATTAACCAGCTTTGCCAAGCACTTCTATGGTGTACATTAATATTTCTTTTCAGTTGAGCAGAGGGCTCATCATCACTACTGTCACTCTTACCCACTATTAACGAGCTTTGTAAGTTGGTTGGTGCCAACTGTTTAACAGCAAAGCCAAGATTTTGAGATGGTTTCGCATGTGGAACTGATTCACCACAATCCATCCGTTTCACTGCAATGTCAGATATTGATCTTCGAGCCACAGAATAATTGGTTTGAGTGGTATGTATTCTCTTCTTGCTACTCAAACTTCTCTTTTCACCACTAAAAAAGTTGACCTGCAGATGCAATTTGGAAGATTCAACCTTCCGCACAAATAGAACTGCATACTTGAATGCTAAATGTAATTCTTACAAAAGATGGAGAACAATCTCTAGTATCTGGAAAAACAGCGAGGACAGCATCCTTCAGCCATGTTTCCTGCTCAAGATAATAACTCATGCTAATATCAGAAAGCATGTTCAAGAGAAGGATGAAGAGCAATATGGAACACTTGACAGCTAAATGCTTTAAAACACATTCCCATGAACAGGTGCACTGCACTTAGCATGTATGGAGTTTAGAACATGTATAAAACTGAGATAGATAATATGATGTTCAGGATAACAAAGAAAAAAAAAAGGGAAAGAGAACAGTTATGTAGAAGAGATGAGGCTTTCAATGCTTGACAGCATGCAGCACTGCATAACTCATAACAATACACTACTACTCACTGTATATTCAGTTTCTCATTATGGTAAGGGTGTATTCTAGACTAAGAGCTACACCAATGACCATATATGATGTGTCAAAACTGAAACAACAGTTCCTTGGTGTCATGAAATCAAGGTTAGGAGCTTGAGTCCTGACGTAGGGAAAAGCCCTAAGAGCAACAAATTTTAGCAAAGGGCTGAAAATTTGGTGATTTGAACTGGAACTGTAAGGGTTTATCTGAAAATAGTAATAAGACATTTAAGCCGTAGAGTGTTGCTTCCAGGTGTTTTTATACTTTGGTTTTTTATATTCCTTATTGATAATAAAAAAAATGAATATGCTTTTTTTTTAAAAAAGGAAACCTCGTCTAAATAGGAAACAATAACAAAACTAAACTTTTTTGGGCAAGGAACTAGATCTGTCAAAAAAAAATCCTGTATTAAAAACTTCAGCTCCTGCATAAGTCCTTTACAACTTTATGCTAATTTGTCACCTTTCGTAAGTTCAAGCAACTTTACTTACCATTCATTATACAATATTATAAATACAACGGCCCTTCTTTGCTCTTGATCAATGATCATATAATAGTTGGAGTACCATATTTAGGTAATTTCACAATTACTGTCAGATTCAGATACTACAATTCGTAAAAGCACAGATAACTAACTTACTGCCAATGTGGAAAAAGATTTGGTTGAAAAACACAATAAAAGTTGCTGACAAACTTTATTGATACAAAACTTTCCAATTGCACTCTACTGGAGATTTAGAAGGTTAGTTTCTATAGAAAGATTATACTAATTTGATATCATTTTAATTGCATAATTTATAGCACATCAGAAGCAGCATTGCCCTTCAAGCCTTCATTGACTTCCTTTCACCTTAAGCAAGATGTAATTATTAATAATATGGTTTTGTTTGCCTTTTGATCAACACAATTATAATGCTACCTATATTGAGTTTAACTGCATAATAAGATCAGACCTAGGGTAAGATTATAACAAGAATACCAAGTCCAATACTAAAAGCCTTTCCAATTTCACTCTCCAACTAAATATGTCCTAATGCATGTGGCAGCGGGAAAGCCATAAGTCCAATATATGTATGAGGCATACCAATGATTGTTTTCCACTGGAAAAATCTTTCTTCTCCTTGACCGAGACTAGACTTCGTCCAGCTGAATTTGAATTCAACTCTAGTTGCTGAAGCTTTTCAACAGCTTGTGCCTCATTACCCTAAACATCAAGATAGAATTACAGTACAAGTGCCATAATCAAGAAATGATAGCAAACTAAACTAACCAAGAATAAAGACTTCCATTGACAAGTTGAACTCATATTCACACTAAAAAAGAGGGTAAAAAAAGGAGAGAAGGGAGATGTGAACAAGATAGTTAAACCAAAATTTACATTCCCAAATTGGCAGCAAACATTGACAATTTAAAGGGAAATCAGTATACCTGCCCAAGAAGAAACAAGCAGAAAGCTTCCTCAAATTTCAAATCAATACCTTCTGATGCAATCAAACACTCACATATGACTTTAGCCTTGTTGATCTACCAAAACAGCAAGAAGATTTGCATAATGTAGACAGAACTCATAACGGGTCCATAAAGCTCTAATACCAATTCCCTGATCCTCAGGCAAAGAAACCAAAAACTTGAAATTCCAAGCAAAAGCATAATCCATAATCTCTTACCAATTCTGTTTGCTTGCTTGAAAAACCAAGAGCAATATGAGCAATTAACACCACATAGAAACAATTAAAGTCAATCACAACCCTCTGGTTGTGTGATTCAATTGATTTCTTATTCTTCCTCATGATGGCTAAATCCTCCCAAGGAAGAAGATCAACTATTTCTGTAGCCATTAATCTATTCAGTGCTTGGCTCAGAAAACTCTGCCAATCTTGAACTCTGCAAGAGGTTTCCACATCAAGACCCTGTCTGAGCAATTCACGCAAGGCAGCAATTGCTCCCCGTCTTCGTTCAACATGCTCTGGAGAGTGTGGCATGCCTAACAATTCCAATGTGCATGCAGGGGCAAGCTCCTCCAGAGATTCTTCTATCTAAAAACCAAGATCAAGAGCATTAGATGTCTATCACATTTGCTCCAGAATGCAGGAGACTTATGTGTCTACTTTCTTTCAGCCATCAAAATATTTATGCGCTTCTTTGGTCACAACTATCATTCTTGGTAGAATTGACATAAGAGATGCAAGCATATGCTGAACAGGGTAGTCATCATTAAGGGTCAGGAGAGACACACACAGAGAGATAGAGGAAGGAAGAAGATGGGTGAGAAAGTTGAACAAACCAGTGATAACAATGCCATCTTGCCGAGTGAGATTTTACTTCTAAGAAGACATTGAGCTCGAGCAAGAGCTTCAAACCCATTAGAGACTTTGTTCTTCTCAAAACTAATCTTCGCTATGGCACACTTCAAGAAAGCAGCACCTATGATAAGAAAAGTGGGCATAACAAGGTTACCCAAACAAAATTGCTACAACTTCCTAACCTCCTGATTATTCTTACCTCTGCTAATGCCATAGATAGAAGCACGTCATGAATGTATGGCTTGGCATCTGGATGCTTGAGAGCTTCTTGGCCAATATCCAGCACCAGCTTCTCTTCCCCAATCTGTATCAATAAATATATATTATCATAATCCAAAATCAAATTATCTTTGTATTATAGGTAACACTAATGAAAAATGCTGCACACTGGCCAGCTTGATGACAAAAGAGGAAGATAATACTTTATCCAAGATGATAGCAAGAAAGAGATGAGCCAATTGGTGCTGCTAGCCACTCGGCAACAGCAAATAAGCTAAAGTCTTAATAAAACCGAAAACCCACAGAAACAATACTAGTTTAGGACTAAGAAGAAAATAACAAATTTGTACCTCTTGAAGTAAGCAAAGTGCACCAGGCAACCAAGGCCATGGAATTCTAAGGGAAGATTTAGGTGGAATCTTCTCTTTCAGATTCCCTGCATATTCTGGTTCGAACAGAAGTTTATCTCTTACATCCATTAGAAGATCCTGTAAAGGAAAAGAAAATAAGTTAGTACGTAAAAAATCTTTCTTTTAACCTCATATCAGATAGATAAAATTCAAGTTTGCCTTCCAGACCCTACCTGGCGAGATTTAACAGCATCCAATGTATACCCCTCTTCAACCTCAGCATTTTTCAATTGCATAACCGATTTAACTATTTCATCTTTCTCTGCTCTATCAGCAACACCAACAAGCTACAAATGTGCTCCCAATTCATGAGAAGAAAACGAAATGCTCGTACTTGACGCGTTCGTGTAAAAACACATAGAGATAGCAAGAGAGATAGAATGGGTGCGGGGGTACCTGGAAACAAGAGACCGGGATTTCAACGGTGGCAGTGGTGGCCAGAGAAGGAGCGTTCTCCACAATGTGGGTGTCAGTGGCGTTCAATTCCCATGGCCTTGCACCCAAACCTCTCCTTCTTGAAACCCTAGAAACAGAAACGCATCTCGAAAGCCCGGTTCCAGAACATTTACCGTTACCGAAAGCAAGCCCTACGAAACGTTTCCGATCCAAATTGTCTTTACATTTCCCGCAGAAACAACAAGAAGATGAGGGAAGAATTGTTATCAGAGTGAGATGAGCCAACGCCATGATCCCCTATCAAACTACTTTACTCATTTTGAAGACATCTACATCGAAAAAACTTAAAAGTGAGGTTTTCTTTTTCTTTTTCTTTTTCTCCTTTTCAGCTTTTGTTCTTCAATGTTAAAAGGCAGTGGAGGAATGCTTGCAGTCTTCTTCTACAGTTCTGCCACCGTCATCGGCAAGTGCAACGTCTACGAGGTCGCGGCGTTGATTTTGTTATGCTATGCTGCTGGCTTTTTCCCCTTTTCTTAATAAAATATCTACTGAAATTTGTTTTGTTTAGATTAGATCTTAAAAGAATGCTGTTACAGACTTACAGTTTATTTGATTTTGTGCATGTAAAAGTAAAACTGACCAACTATGATAACGACCTCAACTTCAACGCGCCGTGTTTGTTTCGGTTATTACCAATATTTTAAAACTCAGATTGAACATCGAATCAGTCCAAAGAAAAATATTTAGAGGATCAATATTTATTTAACCATTATAAACTTGGTGTACAATAAATAAATTATTAAAAAATAATAAAAAATTTAAAGTTGGTATATAATAAATTAGAAATAAAATTATAAAAGTAAGAAAATAAAATATTTTATTGATTTATTTATTATTAATTCATTATATAATAATAGATATAGATGTATATTTTATTTTATTTATCATTAATAATAGATATTGAAGTATATTTTATTATATAATAATAGATAAATCTAAGTCTAATATAAAACTTAAAATAATAATATTAATTAAATTTTTATTTTTAAATAAGATTGTGTATCATCATAGTCAAAAGTTCTAAATTTCTAATACCATCTAAAGACTCGTAAAATATACTTTCATCTAAAATATTTGTATCAACTTATTCTACTACATTCAAATAAATTATTAATAATGTATGAAATTATTTTCAATTATATATTTGTAATAAATTATACTTTTAACTTAAATAGGATCATAATAAAATATAAACTGACTATCAGTAGATGTTCTTAATCCATTCTTTGTGGCAAATACTTTTTTTTTTCATAAATCACCTTTTGAAGTTAATTATATTAAAGATCAAACGATAGTTCTTCTTCTTTGATCCAAAAATCGATGTGTCAGTATAATCAATATCAACTGAATCATACATTCTCTTCTTACTAAGTCCTCTGAATACATATAAAGAACTTATAAAGTCAATAATAAAATGAATTTAATGAAACAAAAATAAAACTATAAAATACATGTTCTTTATTCTTGTATTATAAGTAACGTAAATAAGGTCATTAAGTCTTTTATATTCTAAACGATTTCATTTATTTATATAAATACATTAAAAAAATGCTTCAATTACATTCACAATCTAATGTAAAAGCTATTCGACAGAGTAATTTAATAACGAGTTTTATCAATGTTGGGGAACTTTTATCGAATAATTTCCACCACTCATATGTATTTTAAATTAATAGTTATGAAAAATAAAAATACATATTATTAATAAGTAAAAATGAATTAAAAGTATAAAAACTTAGTAGGCTGAATTTTTTTCATCAGTTATCTCTTTACTGATAATCTAGCAAAATTCTCTAAACTTTCATTATACAATTTATTTTCATTTATTGCTAGTAATTCCTATTTAATAGAGAAAGTACATTTGCATTTAATCACATCAAACAGATCGCCCATAATATTATTTGTACCTATGTCTCCACTATATAAGCAATAAAAATTGAGAAAATAATTCGATAAATAAATCCTTTGAGTAAGATGCTTATTTCATCGTCTGTTAATAATATCTATATAAATCTTGTACAATTTCTCCTACCCTTTAAAATATTTATAGTTTTTGCGAGCTCTAAACGTATCATCATATATATACCCTAAAGATGGCTTCTTATCTGAGTCTACAATCCTTAACAACCTTATAAGTGGAGTCATATTCTTCACGATAATCAAGCAAGCATCCCAAATTTTATTATCTAAAATAACAACACAAGTTTATTTTCCTTTTTTAACTCTTTGATAACTTATGACTTTAAAAGTGTTTACTTGTCACAAAATTTTAAAGTAGTTCCCAAGTAATAAATGTAGTTACAAAAATTACGATATTAGATGAGCATAAAGCAAGATTAGAAATATGATCTATACCACTAATATCTTTTAAAATAATATTTATATAATGAGCAGCACATAGAGACCAATAAATATGTCTATGCTTTGATTGTAATAAGTATCCAACTGATGCATAATTAGTTATATTATCTGTAACAAAATGCAAAATAATCTTTGATCCAACCCACTCGATGTTGGGACCCGATCTCGGGATCGGACTCCAACCGGATAAGAACGGAAAACAAAGTAGCGAAACGAATCAAACGGCTTTCAAAACCAAACGAAAGCGACATACAAAGCGAAAGTATCGAATCACAACGAATCGAATCGGAACGAAATCAGAAATCGAAACAAAGCGGACGAAAGTGAAAGAAGCGAAATCGAATCGAATACAAAGTCTAATCGAATTGGCTCGGAAACAAACCAAATAAACGATGCAATCGAACTGAAAAACAAATTCCAACATCCGATAACATACACTTATAAAAAAACTATCGCGTTGGAAACCTATAAGACAAAACCAAATCCGAAATCGAAAATCATAATACTTTTCTTATACGATCATATCCCATCATGTTGAACAAAAATCTTATTATTCTATTTCTATGTTTGCCATGCCACCAATTTTATCAAAAATTGGGCAGTATAACGGTTGTATTTTAACAATTCCAAAACCTGCAAATGGGTTAAAAACACTTCTATTCCCAATCAAAACTCAGAATCCTTGAACCACCCGTCCGGAATCCAAATCCAACTCAAGCACATCCATATTCAAACCACAATCATATCTCAATTCAATATCCAAATTCAATCGCAGTTCATATACCATAAGCATACCATATCATTTACATACATAATTTACTATACTAGTTCATATACAAATCCATACTTCAATTTCATACTCCAATAGCAAACAAAAGTGGCACTTTCAAGCCACGGTACAAACCAATTACCAAAATCCAATTTATACATAGTACAAAAACATGCAAGAGTCGAAATGATGTCTTGACCGTCTTTCATCCGATCTCCTGCTCGAATACCTGGAGATGGGGATGAAGGGGGGGGGGGAGCTTACAGCTCATGGATAACATGTTTATAAATCGAAAAATAAGCAAAAATCATCTTTTCAAAACCTTTTCCCTTTTTCAAATTTTCACAGATGAATTTCATCAAAAACTTATTTCTCAAAATTCTCAACTTCATGAAACTTTTCAAATCATGCAAATCTAAATTTCTTTCCAAATTTCATGTACAATTTTCAAGTCATGTAATGCATCACACTTAGAAGCAAAACAAAAACACATATTATGCTCATAATCACAATTAATAATGAAATGCACACAAATGACTCGAGAGTTCCATAAATAAAACGGTTTACACCGTAAGCAAAACGAGTCCGATTTCTCAGGATCTCGTGGCCTCAAGCGGGCAGCTGGGAGAAGGTTATGGGTCATCGTGCACGTGACTAACGAAACAGGTTCTCTGTTGCCCAATCATAACCAATCTATGCGCAAATAGTCAATCACGAAAATGGTACTTTTAAGCTTCTTTCCGTTTAACAATTTCGTATGTTTCCATACTTTGCATTTATTTCAAAGGTAACATATCACAAATTCTCAATCATTCAAACACGAAGAATGCTAAAATCATAGTAACATAATCAAATTCTTTAAATCATGCGAAAACAATGAATTTAATCAATTCACAAATCATTTCCAAAATCAATAATTTTAAGCATTCGAAAACAATAATTTATAAACAATTTTAGTTTATTGATTTTTTGAAAATGCATAACTTGCTTATAATTCAAAATATAAACATATTACCCACCTCATTTCCATGCTAGAAACTTGTCCACAGCTTCAATTTCTCCAAAGCCTTTCCTAAATTTTCCCTAATTCATAACATAAACCCTAATTAATAATCATCCAAAATTAAACATCACCTTAGGCATAATCACTAAAATTGAGCTTGGAAATCACAAACCCATACCATTTTCAAGGTATCTAAACTAAAAACTCACTAAAAATTTAAAGCTTAAAAATTTCTCTTACCTTCAACCTTCACATTTTCGGATTTTTCTTTACTCATCTTGGAGCTTTCACCTTCTTCCCTCTTTTTCCCCTTGAATCTTCTCAAAAACCATGCTTGAAGACCCAAAAATTCGAAACCCTAGCTTTTTCCCCTTTCTTATTCCTTTTTCTCTCATCCGAAACCCATCTTTCTTCCTCTCTTCTTATTTCTTTCTTTCCTTCTTCTAATTTTCGTGTCTTTCATTCTTCTAACTTCTTCTTATATGGCAGCCCCTTGCCATGTCATTAAATGAAAGCCAATTGACCAAAATTCCCTTCCATGTAAGCCTAAAACCTTATCTCTTTAAGTGATCTTCCAAAATTGCCCCTGAACTTTATTTCAATTCATGCTTATTTTAGGACATTTTTCTCACCATCAAGTTGAAGGAATTTGCCAAAACTCCCTTCTATAGAAATTTATTGTCTTAATTTCATCATGCCACCAAAATCATTTAATTTGGCGCACTATACCAAAAGTTATGCTCCAAACATTTTGGGTTATTCATATGCTGAAACATTTTCCAGCACTTTATTTCGATCCGAAAAGTGACCTTCTTAAAGGCATAATTGAAACTCGAATTCTTCATAACAATTGTAGCCCTATTTCTCTAGTTTAATCCAAATTAAGAATCACCTCATTTTGATTACTAGAGCAAAAGTTATGGCCAAAATATTTCAGATCTTACTAAACCAAAACTGAACACTAAACCCGATTTCAATTCAGAAATTGAAAGTCTTAGGGGCTAAATTGAAATTCAATTCCTGCATATTACTTGTAGCCCCAAGTCTCTATTTTGTTTTGCAATAAGAATCAGATCGATCGGAGCTCTATAGCTCCAGATATCTCCAAATTACGGAAGCATGCTCAGAAAGTATCTAACTCATCACCTTTTAATTGATCTTCCCAATTTGATTGGATCGATCTTTCTCAGTTTGATCTAAAAAATCATAAAATTTCATGGAGAGATAGAGGAATGTCTTACAATTCCAACGCTTCAAAAATCAGATCGATTGGAGGTAAGAAAAAATGTTATGGAGAAAAGAGTGGAGGGAGGTCGAATCAGAAAGACAATTTGAAAATTGGCCGCGCGGACGAGCTGAGCGATCGGTGAGTGGAAGAGCTGACCGATCGACGAGCAGAAGAGCTGAGCGATCAGCGAGCGGAAGAGCTGACCGATCGACGAGCAGAAGAGCTGATCGATCGACCAGCGGAAGAGCTGAGCGATCGGTGAGCAAAAGAGCTGAGCGATTGGCGAGCGGAAGAGCTGACCAATCGGTGAGCAGAAGAGCTGAGCAATCGGCGAGCGGAAGAGCTGATCGATCGAAGAGCAGAAGAACTGAGCGATCGGCGAGGGGAAGAGCTGACTGATCGATGAGCAGAAGAGCTGAGCAATTGGCGAGTGGAAGAGCTGACCGATCGATGAGCAGAAGAGCTGAGCATCAGCGAGCGGAAGAGCTGACCGATCGATGAGCAGAAGAGCTGAGCGATTGGCGAGCGAAAGAGCTAACCGATCGGTGAGCAGAAGAGCTGACCGATCCCCAACTTCTAAAATCCATAAATTTTGACTCAGAACTCCAAATTTTACAAATTTGGTACCGATGGAAAGATAAAAGACAGATCTACCATTTTCGTAAAGGACTCAAAAACAAATTTTGTCTCTAAAGGGGTCAAAAAGTCTACACAAGGTGACTGTTCGTCAACTTCATCCTAAACAGCATCAGAACTTCCAAACCATATAACATTTCACTCCTTTATCCAAAAATTCCATACCTTAGATAAATGGAAAGATAAAAACAAGCTCAACAATTTTCATGAAGACCCTAAGAACAAAATCTAACTTTAAGAGGGTCAAAAGTTCACTCAAAGTTTCTGTCCACTAACGATCATGCCAAATAGTAACAGAAACTTCTAAAAATCATAACTTCCTATTTTATAGTCCAAAAATTCCATACTTTACATAGATGGAAAGATAAAAACATAATCTAAAACTTTCATGAAGCACTTAAAGGCAATTTCAACCTCTAACTAGGTCAACTTTTCAATCAAAGTTTCTGCCCTGTTAAAAATCACCTAAACAAAATCCCAAACTTCCAACATTCACATCTTTCAATTCCCACATCCAAAAATTGCATATTATACATTATTGTAAAGCTATAAACTTCCTCTACAACTTTCATGTAAACCACTTAACTTAATTCAAAATATATCAGTCCAAAAATCACCTCAAAACACAGCATACACAAACCTACACTTAGAGCATTTTAAAAAACAAAGCAAATACACTTAACTTTGAAAGATCATAACTTTCAATCCCGATATCGAAAAATGTCATTCTTTAAGGCGATAGAAAGCTCTCAACAGAAACTACAAGTTTCATGTAGATCATTTTCTCAAATTCTGCCTAAATCATCCCAAAAAAATTCACGAAAGTTTTAGCTCAAAAAGGTCAACTCTGCTACTATTTATCCAAAAAAGTCAAACTTGCAATTCCCTAAGATTTAACACTTTCATTATCCATTTCTTGCTTTTCAATTTCATTCTAACAATTTATTCATTATCAATTCCCTATAAACTCAAAACACCATTTTAGGCTATAATTAATCATAAACATCACTAACAAAAGTATACACACATTTTACCTATCTTAGTCTCATATAACCATTCACATTCTTAAATTTTCTTTTCCTTTACACATGACTAAATCACCACCAATTTCTTATTTCATGTCAAATTTTTAACTCGCAATTCTAAAAAAAGTTCGGGGTCCAACATGAACAAAAATGAATATCTTAAGCATCTTATAATATTAATCGCTAAGTATTAAAGAGTGTATATATACAAAAATCAAGCAC
>JANPWT010000006.1:31570628-31581021 GCA_024678245.1 Erythroxylum densum
CATGAATAGATGATGTTATATTTATCGAATCTTTTTCTAAAGATTCCATATTTTTCATTATAACTTTAACCTAAAAATTATGAAAAAAACAATTTACAATATATACCAAAATAACAAAAAAAGATTAAAAGGTCTTTTGCTTTTTATATAATAACGAATATCTGTGACATGAATATTTATAAAAAAGGATAAAATTTTCTATTTATATTAATTGACTCTAATAAAAATAATGTAAATTAATATAAAAGTAGCCTTCTGCCATTAACAAGTAAATCAACAAATTAAAGGTTATACTAAATGGTTCGATCTTCTTCCTCTTCAAAGGTCAAAGCCGAAGACCAAAATCCCGACTCCATGCAGCGGACAAGGTTGAAGAAGCTTGCCTTCTCCAACAATTTGTTGTCTCAAACTACCGCCAGGCCCCATTTCTCGCTCCCTCCCTCCAAAACCGTCTTGAAGCATCACGGTAAAGATATTCTTCGCAAGTCTCAGAGGAAGAACAGGTTCCTCTTCTCCTTTCCAGGTCTTCTCGCTCCCGTTGCCGGTGCCGGCGGCAAGATCGGTGAACTTAAGGACTTGAGCACCAAAAACCCTATTCTATACCTCGATTTTCCTCAGGTTCTGCCACTTTTACGCGTTTGTATTCTGTTCTATCCTTTTGCTTGAAAATGTTTTGGGATACTAATGATTGCCCTGGGGAAATTTATTTTTCGCTTTGTAGGGTCAATTGAAGCTGTTCGGGACAATTGTGTACCCCAAGAATAGATACCTGACTTTGCACTTCTCTAGAGGCGGGAAGAATGTCGTGTGTGAAGATTACTTTGATAACATGGTTTGTTCTGTTCTTACGAGCTGCTCAAAGGTCTTAGCGCCTAATTTTGACAATTTGTTAGATTGGTGGTTTTCTTTTTCTATTTGTTGGCGGTCTATAATGATTTCAATGGTGATCTTACCAGATTGTGTTTTCTGATGCATGGTGGATTGGGAAAAAAGAAGAGAACCCAGATGAATTCCGGCTTGATTTTCCCAAGGAACTGGTGGAGGTTTGCATTCTTTTGTTATTGGTCTTTTTCTGTTTCCTTTGGTTGAGACAAACCGATTTTGATTAACTTTCACAAGGAAATTTCAGAAATGGAGTATGTAGTTAAATAACTCACCTATCTGTTATTGTTCAGGGACAAAGCGTCGATTGGGACTTTAAAGCTGGAGCAGGTGCAGAATTGGTGGATAAGCAATTTGTTCATAGGAGTGGAAAGAAGTATGTAGAAGAAGAATCCCCTGAACCTGTACTTAAAAATGAAGCATTGGATGACAGAAGCAATTTAAAAGGCTTAATGGAAACTACACCTGTTCGACATTCTGAGAGAACTGCTGGCAAAACTTTCAAGTAATGTTTGGCTGTCATTTGACATTTCTACTTAGCATTTGTGATGCTAGGATTGGGATCTGTAGGGCTAGATTTTGTTACATTGCTTCGATTCCTTCTATCTTCATTGACGGTGTAAAAATATCATCTTTAATTGATTGATTGCTCTCTTTTCTTTTTAGCCTTATTAACATTTTCTGGATCTACATTTTGAGACATCCAAACGTATATGTCCACTTTTTACATGTTTCACATTTTACTTTGATTTATTAGCCCTTGGTTGTTATGCAAAGCAACCAGTATAGTACTGTAATGATATTCACATAAGCCTAGAATCTTTAAGATTTATAGTCCAGGCCTGCATAAACGTAAATCCAAGGGGATGCTGCCAATATTAGCTGATTGAAGACATTGACTTAGTTATACAGTTTTAACATGCTGTCTCAGATTTCTTCTGTTATTATTCACAAAAATAATGAAATAGGTTATGCAAACACCAAATATAGAATTAGACGCTCATCAATTATTTTCTTTTTTCTTCTGGAAAGTTCTAATGTGTTTCACATAACTGATTTTTTATGTCACCATTTTCTCTTCATTGCTCTTTTAGCAGTTATTAATGCATTGTGCCCCCTAATGTTTAATTTAGACCTCATTTGGGTTATACTTTCATTTAGAAATGGTTCAATTCATCTAGAGCTTTGTTGAAACAGGTTTGTAGAGGTTTCTTCAGGAGATGATTCTATAGAATCTAATCCTGATGCTTCTAAGGAAGATGAGGCGGTAGAAGAAACAGAGGTAAGCCTGAAGTTTATTGCAGAACTGCTGCATTGTTGAAAGTTTCTTTGGCTGGGGGGTTCTTAGCCAATCATTTGGTTCACTGTAGATAAAAACTACAACTACAACTTACCCTGTCATTGGCATTGACAATGATGACAATGAAGGAGCAGCTGAGGAGAATGATCTTTCAGGACAAAATTTGACATCTCCTTCACCAGGAGTTGGTCCAAAAAACCTCTCTAGATCTTCTGTTTCACTGAAATCTAAGGAAGATTCGCTTAGTAGTCCTGGATCACTTGTACAGCCTACCATATCTACATTGTTCAAGAAGGTTCAGGAGAAAAAGAAAACGGAGGAAAAGGTAATGCATATCTCTTTTTTAGGCTAAGAAGTAAAGATTGCTGAGTAGTTATGACTTCATTTAGACAGAAACTTCTACCTCTTTCATGTGCTTAAAGCATTAGGAATAATGTGAGTGCTGAGAAATTGAATTGGTAGATGTAATTGCTGGAAGAATCAGTTTTCTTCACACCATCATCTCCTTGAAAATATGCTGCTACTGTAATTAAAGCCAAAGTGATGCTGCTATAAGTGCAATCTGCCACTATAAAGCAAGTATATAGGGATCCTGTTTACCATTTGTGCTGGTATTTATGTGCGTCAAAATCTCATTATGCTCAAGTTATACTGTTTGCTTGACAACTTCATTTAACTCCTGTTGCTTGTTGAACTTATGGCTGAACTGGCAATGCAACTAGTAATTGATTGCACTGGTGACATATTTAGCCTTAAAACAAATGTTTTTATTCTTATAGGAGTTTCAGGTTGTCAGCTTGTGGCATGCAAATTATAGGTTTGCGGTTTAAGCAACATAAAAGTAAACTTCAAGTTGGTATTTAATCTAAATGAGCTCTCCAAGCCATCAATGATTTAAATCTGAAATATCTTCACTAAAATTTTGGTAGAAAAATGAGCGTAGTAAAATTAATTGCAAAATTCATCATCAGCCGAAGTGTTGCAATGATGATTCTACTCCAATTAATTTTGTTCTGGACATTTGGTTGCCCACTTTTTCAAGCTTAACTTTGTCCTTTGAATGTAGTTTTGTGAAATGGCTATACTTTTACCTGTTAAATCAGAGGTTTCCTCATATTGGATTATACAAAATGAACTTTGAATAAATTCTGGGTTGGCTTTTATCTGATGTAGATGATTATAGTTTATGTTGGTTGAAATTTGATTCTAGAAAATTTTAAATTTACGGACGAAACTAAGGTGAGGGCTCCTTTTTGTTTCAATTCTTCATTATATATGCATAGATGGGGGCTACAAATGTAGAAGATTCTTTTATGCAACCAGTTCCAATTATTATTTTCTGTTACCATGCTATAAATACTTTTCCTTAGCTGCTCTTCTACTGTAATATTTCCTTGGTTTTCTGGGTGGAGATTTATGACTACAAAAGTACAAATGCTTATATTTTTTTTTTTGGGTAAATCAGCAAAACTTTTATACAAATAAGAAAAGGTTATATACACAGGTAGTGATATCCAGGGGAAAAAAAAAACCTCTAGCCTACGAAAAAGGCTCACAAAGGATAAATACATAGGGACCGTGAACCAAGCATGGAAGAAAACACCACGCCCTCAAAGCCTGCCTATCGAGAAGCCTAAGAAAACTAAATCCACTACCCTAATACATAAATTCACCAGCAGACATGACAACACCACACAAAGACCTGCAGAAAAAACCCACCAAAGACCACAACCCAAATCCACAACCAGCTTCTAGCATGACCGCCGTAGGGAAAGGAACTCCGCCTGGTAACCTGCCTAGTATCAGTAGGAGGGGAGTATAAACCTCCTCCTCGTTAACCCTGAGATGTCCCTGAACCTGCATTTTTAGCAATAAGAATAACAAGCTTATATAATTTTCTCCAATCCTTTGATGTTCATTTTAAATTTTCATTTTAAAGGTGTACTATCAGACCTCCCCAGACCTTGCTTTATTGCGGAACTTCGAACTGGGTATGATGATGATGATGAAAGGTGTAGGAAGAAGTGTATGACTAGTAACTTCCTAAATATAAGTACCGGAAGAAGTTTTCCACTTTGTAAAACCTAATGTTTTCTAGATTCTAGGGTGAAAAGATAGTTGGAGTGATTGTGACTATGCTACCAAATGCAATATGTGGTTCTTTCTTCTTCATGCATCTTTGGCTTTTTGGTATTTTGCTAGGATCACAAGTGGGTGATGACCTTTTCATTTTTCTCTATTCTTTGCAGTTGGATGGAACTAGTACTTGATTCTCATTCTTATTTGCATTTTCTTTCTGTTTTCATTATGATTTTTCCCCACTTCATCTAATTTGCATTTTCTACTTTTACTTTTTGTGCCTTGCAGCTATGTATATTTCATTAAAAATTTTCCTTTTTTGGTGATAAAAATTAAGAGTGAATTAATATTCTTTATTCACTTTTAAATGATGTATACAGCGTAGGTATTTATAGAATGTAAAAGGCATAAAACTTGGCATAAAAAGGGCCTAAATGATTATAGATCCTAACATACATTCTTTCTTAACTTGAACCATGGACCTGATCAGTTACAGCTATATATTAGGGCTGTAATTTACCAAGAATTATGTTAATATAATTCATTTCCAACTTACCCCCATAGGCTGGCTTGAATATGTCTTCCATGGCCAGCTTGCTGACTAAATAGTCAAATTGTCTTTTTTTAACAATCCCTTTGTAAGAACATCTACAACCTGTTTTGTAGTAGGCTAATAAGTTGTGCAAATCAATGCCTTCTCAATTTTTTTATAAAGTGTTTTTCAGCTTCCACATGTTTAGTCTTTCCATG
The DNA here is from genome assembly GCA_024678245.1 of Erythroxylum densum. Classification (NCBI taxonomy): domain Eukaryota; kingdom Viridiplantae; phylum Streptophyta; class Magnoliopsida; order Malpighiales; family Erythroxylaceae; genus Erythroxylum; species Erythroxylum densum. The sequence goes on from JANPWT010000006.1 coordinate 31,575,640, forward strand.
AAGGGCAGGATTATCAGCAATTACAATTGCTTCTTTGTTATCACAATACACTTTCATTGGTAATGCAATTGGAACTTTTATGTCTTCAAATAATCTCCTAATCCATAGAGCTTCAGAAATGCCATGTGCTACTCAGCTTCAACACTACTTCTGGCCACAACATTTTATTTTTTTGGTCCACCAAATAGTTAAATTACCTCCAACATCGGTATAATTGCTTGAAGTAGATTTTGATGCTTCCTATGTAACCCGCATCTGTGTAAACTTCAAGTTAAAAGGTGCCTTATTTTTTTTATATAACAAGCCCTTATGTGGAGTTCCTTTTAAATACTTGGGGGTCCTATATACTGCTTCAAATTGCTCTTGTCTTGATGAATGTACAAATTGGCTAACCTTACAACAAATGCTATGTTCGGATATATGTGTTATAGGTAGATCAACCTTCGAACAACTCTTTTTAATTGGTCTACATTTAACATGTCCTCATTTTTGCTTCTTGTAGCTTTAAATTAGGTTTAGTCGGTGTTTCAACAGCTTAACACCCAAGCATATTTGATTCATCCAGCAAGTCAATTGTATACTTGTGTCAAATTATAAAGATACCCTCCTTGGATCTAACAAACTCCATTCCAGGAAAATATTTCAATGTTCCGAAGTCTTTTATCCCAAAGTCTACTAAAAGGTTTTTCTTCAACATTTCCATTCTGTGTTGTCATCATTTTTTAGAATAATATCATCCATATTAATGATCAAGATAGCTACTTTACCTTTTCTTGTATGTTTGTTGGGTATAATGTGATCTACTTGGCTTTGACTGTATTCATGTTTTCTAAACTTTCTAAAACTTTCAAACTATGTATTTAGGATTATTTAGCCCATATAAATATCTTTTTTATTTTGTCTCCGCTAGATCTCTTCTCAAGGCCAGGTGGTCAACTCATGTAAATATCTTCTTAGAAATATTCATTTAAGAATACATATTTAAATCTAATTAATGTAAAGCTGGTTGTAGTTTACATCTAGAGGCAGAAGAACTTGAATTAGTTCATCTTAGCAACTAGAACAAAGGTTTCCTAGTAGTCAATTCTAAAAGTTCTTGTAAATGTTTTTGCCACAATCTTAATATCCTTCTACATCACCGTTAGTTTTGCACTTCATTGTAAATGCCTACTTACACCCCACGATCTTCTTGTTCTTTGGTGAGTACCATTCTTCTCTAGAGCATTCATCTCTTCCATAACTGCTAATTTTCAATTTGCACTATCCAATGCTTCCTTAATTGTGCTATAGATGAATATGTTAGAAAATTTTGAAGTAAATGCTCTATGGCGATTGGAGAGTCTTATCATATATTTAGAAATGGGATGTTGAGTACACATTCGGACTCCCTTCCTAAGGGCTATAGGATCACAATTTGTGATAATATCAGTTAATTGAGGAACTTGTGTTTTAGTAGTAAAATATTGAGGATCAAAATTATGATTACGTACGGAAATTTCTTCCGAAGACTTTGATTGATCTTATGGTAGGATAGTCAATTGGTCTTTACTTTTGTGTCAGTTCATATTATGAGTATAAACCACAAGTTCAAAATTGGAAATTGTTTGCCTCAAATGTAGTATGTCTCCTCCTTGCAAACCATATATATTTGAAAAAAATTGGACTAGCCTTTCATTACATTCTCCACATCGTGGACTCCATGCCCTTTTATTTATTGGTCAAAATATTGAAACAAAAATGGAGTGTGGTAAGGGGTTTGAAATTGTCTCCATAAGGTTTCCTTCCTTGCTTTCATTCTCCCCTTGAGAATGTTGGTAAAATAGGGTTGATCTTCTGAAAAAGAAACATCCATACTACCCAGTCTTTCTTTTATTTTTTGTTTAGGATTATAACATTTGTATCATCTTCTTTTTAGAGCATATCTTATAAAAGCAACACTTTTCGACCTGATTATCAAGTTTAGACCGAAATTGACTGTGTATATGAACAAAAGATTGAAACCAAAGTTTTTTAGAGGCAAATATATGTTAGTTGGTGGTTTGTTAAAATAAGATTTTGTTAATATTAGCAACACTCTAAAGATACTCTGAAAATCCTTTGATAATATAGCAACACTTTAAAAATATTTCAAACATCCATTGATAACATTATGGCTTGAGCTACTTAGAATGATGCTTTTTTTTTTTTGTTGGGGAGAGTCACGACATGTAGATTGATGTAAAATACCTATTTCTGTTAAAAAGTTCCCTAAATATTTATTTAAGCACTCTTTCATGTAAGATACTGATTTTTTGTTTTGGTTTTCTACCATTGTATAAAAATATTGAAACTCAGTTTTAACTCCATATTTCTCTCTCATCAAATAAACCCAAGAAAATTGAGTGTGATCATCTACAAAAGTTACAACTCACCTTTTACAAATCACATTGGCAACCATAGAAGGGCCTCATATTTCATTATGAATCAAATAAAAAGATTTGGGTGCACAATATGGTTTTGAGAAATAGGTGGTTCGATGACTTCTTTTTTTATTTTGGGGAAGATAGGCTCAATGACTTTTTGATAAGGAACAACTTTCACATTGAAATGAGGAACAATTCAAATTTCCAAACAACTGAAAAAATAAGTGTTTTCAAGTATAAAAAATAAGGATTGCGTAATATAAAATGCCAAAGCATAATATTCTTCACAAGAAGAAATTGATCTAATACTACTACTATACCCTTGAGTTGGTTTATTTTCAAATAGAATACTATCTAGAGACCATTGACTATTCTAGCACTGGCAATCATCTTCCCTAAATTTAGGTCTTGAAATTCACAATGAAAGTTAAGGAAAACAACACAACATTTAGTGTCTTTGGATAGTTTACTAATGGATAACAAATTGCATGATCATTTAGGAACATGAAGGACATATTCAAAAGCTCCCATTAGGAATCCTAACTCTATTAGATTTAGAACAATGTAAATAAGAATGGAATAAAGAAGAGGATGATGTCATGTGATCAGATGCCCTTGAATCAACGATTGACAAGAAAGGATTTTGAGTACAAGATAAAGCATTTGACATACTACATGTTTGTGCAAGAAAACCACTAGGAGTATCGAATAATGGATTAGTTTTTAGCAGTTTTAGAAGATGGTCCACTTGCTCCCTCCTAGATGGACTTGTGGTAGCCTTGTTTGCTTAGAACACTAAAGGTCATTCACTTGACTTATTGCTATTCCAATTGGCGGTTTCTTGTTGAGTTTCTAGCTAGTATCTTGAGTATGGAGAGTTTGTTGCAGTAATCACCATATAGGAGTTCTTTTTCAATTTGTTATGGTATAGAGACTCTGTCACAATTGCACCTGGGGCAATCATGGCTGGATTCTTTACAAGTGTACCAATAGTCTTTTCTATTTCAGCATAACACTTTTGCGATCGTCTCCCTATCTAACTTTGGCAAAGGCTTCACTAATAGGTGACAATTGTTCAAGATTTAAACCTGTAAAAATTTTGTACATATGATAATCTTCCATCAATTTTTGGTAGTTCTTGCATTCTCTGATCTGCACTTATAATCATTGAATAGATCCAAAACTTGTCATGGCTTTTTTAGAGAATTAAAATACTTTGTGATTTGTCCTCACCTTGAAAATTTTAACCAATTTTAATTGTCAACTCATATATTTGTACTGATTTCCCAATTTTGAATATATACAATAACATTATTCCAGGGCCTTTTGACTGTTATGTAGCACATGTAATTGGAGTTGATATCTTCTTCTGTGAAATTCGCTAGCCATGTCATAACTAGAGAGTTTTCAACATTCCTAAGTAGCATATGCAGAATCCTCTCTAACTTGTGCCTTCTTTTCTCCTGTCGAATATCTGATTTTGCCTCAACCCCAAGTGTACATCTGAACTGATTGATAACAATACAGAAATTTATCACCAATAAGTTTAGTATTGGTTCACTGAGTACATGGGGTTTAGGGAGATTCAGGAGCATGCAGCCTTACTCTTAATTAGTAGAGAAGTTGTTTCTGATAGACCCACATGAAAAAACTAAATAAATAAATAATATATCAAAAAAAGATACATATTTAAATAATAAATTAATAACAAAAATAAAATAAAATAGACATAAAAGATAATAATGATAAAATCAATAAATATGTATAAATAAAAATATAAAATAAATATAGGACAAGATGAAGAATAAAAATAAAAAATAAAATAAGTAAATAAATACAAAAATTAGAAAGAAGATAAGTAAATAAATAAAACAAAAAAGTCATTACAAAAAATATTAAGGAAATATATAGGCTAAATAACTAAAGGAGAAGAACTACATATTAAATGTTTAGGTTAAATACAAGACATAAGATTTAAAAAATGTTTAAAAGACCTATTAGAAAGAAAAGAACCTCTTTATGGGAGACCCTTTACCTATATCCTAGTGTACTACAGTTTTCTATTGAAGGCCTCTCAATAAGTTCTAACAAAGTTATATCATTCTTGATCGCCTCCTCCAATTCTTCTTAGGCATTCTTTTTTTTTTTTTCTCTTATAGTTCTTAAGTACAATCTTCTCACATCTTCTCATTAGATTGTCAAAATGTCTCCTCTTAACATGTCTGAACTACCTAAGTCTTGTCGCGCTAACTTTTTATTTGTCTCTTATGATTACATTCCTTACCTTATTTCTTCTAATAAGGTTGTACATCCAACAGAGCATCTTTATCTCTGTCATCATTAACTTATGACTATGTACTTGATTGTTAGGCCAATACTTTATCTTATAGAGCATGGCCGACCTAATCGCTAAATGATAAAATTTACTTTTGATCTTGAGTGGTATTTTCTTGTCACATAGAACTCTCGATGCATTTTTCCGTTTAAATCATCTTGATCTAATATAGTAAATTATGTCTTCATCGATCACTTCATTACTTTGGATGATAGATCTTAGATACTTAAAACACTCTTTTTGTTATATAATTTTTAAACCAATATTTACGTCCGTATAGGACATGATTAGCGGTTATGAAACATAAAAGCTTTGTAGGGTTTCTCAAAAGAGTCAGAAAGTAAGTCCCCACTTTGATGCCATGGAGAGTAAGATTGGATTAATATTTTTTGTTCTCTTGTAAAATAATGTTTTCAGCATAGGTATTTATCAGTGTACAAGCTTAGAACTAGGAATCATGATATTTGAATTCATTTCTAACAGGCGATAAATTTGTTGAATTTTGAAATTTCATTTGACTAAACAGAAAAGTAATAGCTGACCTATTTGTTGTTTTAAGAGTAATTCGGAACTTTAAATGTTCCTATTTAGTTGGATTTTCTGATAAATTTAAGCATCAGTTCATATGCAACTTTTTCCATACTG
>JANPWT010000006.1:31589346-31600712 GCA_024678245.1 Erythroxylum densum
CATAGGTCTCCAAATCAGTTCAAATTTCAGTCTCTAAATTTCAATGGCTCAACATATTTATTTCCTAACAGTATAACCATAATTTTTCCATTGTCATTGGACAATTCTTTCAGTATTATACAGTTAATCAGTCTGTCACTCCAAAATTTCCGGTCCGGGCATTTTCTCCCGAATTTCTCAAAAATTTCCTATAAGCCACTATAAATTTTCAATCACTCTAAAATTATTCTAAATCAGTCATTTGAACCCAATTACTCCTAATTTCTCAATTAATCACGATTCAGTCAGTTCAGTCAGTTTATGCCCACAATTAAATACCGAAAAACCATGAATGCATGTACCTATGAATAAATACATATGCAATAAACTTATTCCTCTATAATTAGAGGCCAGTAACATGTTCAATCAATGAATGCAATGAAACCTATCAGTCTTTCCCAATTTACCAAAATACCCTTGCTAACAGTAATGGGATGCTACAACCTAACTTCTTGCATCAGGTTATGAAAAACATTAGAAGTATGCATTCTTTTAAGGTTAAGTTGTATACTATTTCGTGATTATTCTTCTTTTGGTATAGATACAAATTTATGAATAAAAAATAGAAAAAAAATTAGGTGACTATGTTAGATAAAGATATTTTATATTATGTGATATAATAGTTGTCATACGAATTTCGTAGATAGAGAAGAACATGAAAGATGCCTTATTTCTTATACTTAATGTGAGGTGAATTATCTCCTGATTGTCTAGTTTTGTAAGTTTTTTGACTTTTTAATCTTGATAATTTTGGTAATTTTTTCCATTAATCATTTAATTTTAATATAAAAGTTGTCGATTTTTTGAGTTTGTTAATCTCCAAATATGTGAAAGAGCTTTGAGTACATCCTTGATTTGTCAAAAAAGATAGAAAAAGGAAATTTTGAAGATAAAAATAAAAATTATGAGTATTATCTTGTTAGGGATTGTCATTAAAAATTATTATGAAAGGTTATAGAAGTAGAAGGATTGATTTGTAAATATAAAATTATACGAATGGACGAAACCTGTTTATCATCTCTTATATAGAACACTAAATTGATAATCTCCTATATTATATTAGGAACATTGTTAAGTAGTTAAACCTTTAGTTTTTATCTTATTAGTTACACCTTTAGGATGGTTTATATATAAGACACAACTTCTTGATTATATTTGATTTGTTAATGAGTAAGTTTTCTACCCAACTAAACTAATTATTGCATCTTACAGTAACGATAAACAAACTTACCTTATAGAGATTTTATTTCATTTGTTGGAACAAATTTATAAAGACATGTTCTTTTACCGACCCACTTGTTAATGCTTATTTCCTTACTTCTTATGACCTCATAATGTGAATGATATAAAAATGGTTGTACATCAATGTATTTTTTAGAGCTAATCCAATTATTTAATATGTGAATCTAGCATGCATCTTTAGTAAATGAATATATTTACACAAATAGTCTAAATAGATACTATAACTAAACTTACTCATTATATAGTGGTGGTGAGCATGGATACATAAAGGTGTGTTTGTGGCATTATGATGCATTGTAGTATTACCTTATGTTTGAATTAGAAAATCTCTTCTAGTATTAATAAGTAACATGGAAAATGATGTAAAGACAAAATAGCAAATTTCATTGTTCCATATGCTACAACATTTACAAAATAACAAATGCTAATATTCTTAACACTTTCAGTGATCCTACATAATATTTCCTGATGCTTTTGTTCTTATCCTCCTCATCCTTTTTTTTAATCCTAATAAAAATAGGAATAAATAATTAAAAGATAACCTAATTTTCAAATTTAAATTTAAACTTATAAATCTTTAAGAATTCTTAATATCTATAACCTTGTTAACTTATCTCTTCTTGTCACTGGTGGTTAAGATTCCTCACCTTATAAAGTCCCATATCTAGATTGTGCTGTTTTTTTTTTGTTTGGTGGTTGAATTAATGGATTAATATTATAATAACTCACTTAGACATCACATATAGACTTTATCATCTAAATCCAAATCAAATTCCTCTTTAATCCTCACATCTCTTCTTGCTTAATTGTATCAGTTTCACTGTCACTTCACTTACAACTTCTTGCTTTGTTGCATTTTCATTTATAGACTATAAGATATTAGGCTGAATGTGATTGATAGGGATATCATCTATAATCTTACTAATAACCTCAACATCAACAACTTCTTCAAAACATTTAACATCCATCAACATCAACAACTTCTTTAAAACATTTAACATCCACCTTTTTTTCTAAATATAGAAAATTAGATAGATGATCAACATAGAACGTTATCACCTTATGTTCTATAATGAGCTTACATATCTCCATTATATAAGCATCACTCTTTCTCACCTCCATTGAGACATTTTTTAGACTAATACCTCCATCCATAAACTTATTTGGTTTAGGTTTTTTAACATCTTCCACAAGTATCCTCTCAAGCTACCTTTAATAAAATATATCAATTTTAATGCTTCCAATTTCGATATCTCTATCCACATATTCAATATCTTCCTCATAGACAAACTTCCCACTATAAAATATAGTTAATTTCCCATCTTAACCATCTAACTCCATTTACCTATATATAAATATCAATGTCATGTTAAGCATAAGGCTTTGAATAAAAGATAAGCACTTCATTAGTGAGGCTCAAACACAATCTAATACCATATGTAATCCACATAAAACAAGTACTACTCCTATAATTCAAAATAAGGAAGAATCAACTAAGTAATGATGTAAACCACTAACCAATAAGTGAATTAGGCAATCTACCAACTGGAGAATTAACCTATAATAGCATTACAAGCATAATTAAATTGGCTATTGCTCCTTTTTTTTAGTAATATTTTATTTTTTTCAAAAACTCATACACACTAAGGCTGAAGTATTAACCTTACAAGCCCTAGAAGCTTAAGTTACAAAGCATAAAGATTTAACATAACTCTTATACTTGCTCCTATCATTAGTGAAGAATAGGTGACTAGGTTCAGTAATTCAGTTACTAAAAATACAGTGTGTATTGGCTTTTAGGTTCCGCCTTATATTACATGAAAAAAACTTTTCAAAGATCAAAATGTAAATAGCTCATAGATGCTTATAACTATATGGATGAACACACAGAGCATGTAGTGCTTAATGGTTGAACATTTAATTGTCACAAAAACCTAGAAACATTTTTATTTTATCTTTTCATTTAATTTACTCTTGCCAAACTTCATTTAAATGCATAGATGCACAACTAAGAGATGGATATTGCATCATATGTACCTACGAATCTACAAGAAACAAATTACATGATAAAAGATTAAGACTCTCCTTTCTATTTACTTTGAATTTTATGCATACATGTATATTATTTCAATATTTCAGTAATCAATCATGTAGCATGCCTACCAAATTTATTGCATCATTTACAAAAAAAATAGCAAAGTAAAATTGTTTTACAATATAGCAAATTTTGTTTTCATTCATACCATAAGATTATAAAAATAAACTTAAACATGGAATGATCACACATCAAAAAGTAATGGTATCCTTAACATGTTAAATTTGAACATGCATATTTATAAAGCATAAATATTATTAGCTTTTATTATTTTCTAGAAAGAAAATCAATATGTTAAATGAAAGGAGCGATGTGACATAATTATTGATGATATAAGACAAAGATACTTAAAAGAAAACTTTGATAAGATTGAACTATATACACTAAGGGAGCAATTTGTAGGATCGTAGTAAAGACTGATGATACCATATGGTCCTATTAGGAACATTTATGCAAAAGAAACTAGAAAACTAGTTGAAACTTGAGGCTAAGCTATATGTATTAGAGGTGTTAATGATCTTTACCTACTAGGATTTATAACTTTCATCTATCTAATTTGTTATGGTACCTCTTCTATGAATCTTATTCACTCTTTTTATCTATATTTAAGCTCTGTTAGGGTTGCAGTAAAGTATATGTTATCTATTCATTAACTTTAGATACTTGAAAGATTTGTCAAAACAAATCGATGTTTATCACAATTAACTTACAACTTTAATAAGTTTCAAGAACAAGAGTTACTATTACTTACAGTTATCACTCATCAGAAAAGGGTGTTCTTTGGCAATCAATGAGCCTAGCTTATATAATAATTGTTCAACCACTCATCTGAATGGAATTGGTCCTAAGTAAATGAAATACATTAAGAAAAAAATACCCAAAAGCTAAAACCATATGCACACAACCATAACAAAAACAAAAAAGTAGTAAAAACATATGAAACATCGAATACCCACAAAACATTGAAGACAAAGATAAAAAGTTAGTAGAAAGGAAAAAACATTCCTAATAAGGGAAAGTTGCAAGTAAGTTTCAGATAAGTGAGGTACGGAAACTTAGTGAGGGACACAAAAAATGTAAGAAATACAAGTTTCAAATAACATAAGATATTTTCATAAAGAAAAGTTAGGGTTTCGATTTTAGAAAGGTGGGTTATTTTAAGAAATTTTAGTTATAGGTTATAAGTCAAGTTCATGGGTTATAGATCAGTCTACATGGGTACCCACATATCCATAATTTTCCATGTAGATGCCTAGATATCAGGTTAAAAATGATTCTTAAAAATTTTGGTGTTGTAGAATTTATTATCCTTTTTATGTCATATATGGACAATACACTAATTACAACTAATGAATTGGGCTTGATATATTAGACTAAAGATTGTCTTACAAAAATTTGAAATGAAAGATATAGGTAAAGCTTCTTATATCATTGATACAGAGATTCACAAAGATAAATTCAAATGAATATTAGGATTGTGTTAGAAAGGTACATTAAAAAGGTTTTGAAGATCTTTAAGATGAGCAAACATTCAACACTAATAACACCTATTGTCAATGGAGAAAATTTTAATATGGTTGAATATCCAAAGAATATATTGGAAAACAAAGAAATGGACATACCATATGCATTTGTAGTTAATATCTCAATGTATGCATAAGTTTACATAAGTCCTATTATTGTATTTGTATTATGAATATTAGGGAGATAACAAAGCAACTTAAGGCTTAAGAACTAGGCAAATGCTAATAAAGTTATAAGTATCTACAAAGAAATAAGAACTCTCACATATAAGCATTATAATAATTGGAGATGATAGGTTATTCACATTTCGATTTTAAAGGGAGTAAAGATAGTAAAAAGTCTACATTTAGAGATATTTTTCTATTTTCGGAGATACAATGTCATAGAGAAACATTAGGCATAATATAGTTATCCCATCCATTTGAAAATAGAGTTTATAGCTTGTTATAAGGATGCATAAACGTTATGATTAAGAAATTTTATCACTAATTTGAGAGCCATTGGTAATATTACACGACCATTGAAGATTTATTGAGACAATTCAACTGCAATGTTGTTCTAAAAGAATAACAAAATTATATTTTAAAATAAATATGCCGATATAAAGTATTTAGCTATTAGTGATCATGTTAAATAAAATACGATTACTATTGAATATATCGGTCTTAAGCTTATAATAGTTGATCTTATGACTAAAAGTTTGTTGATATATTCATATAAGGATCATATATATAATATTGGATTGTCTAGTTGATTCTAATTTCAAGTTTTGAATTCTCACTACATTAAATTAGATATGATAATGTTTGTGCCTATAAAATTTATTGTTTCATCTCATTTAATGGACTTTGAATGGAATAAAATATAAGTTTTTATTCATAAAATCAAAGTTTTTTATTTGCATTTTTTTGGTATTATAATACATAGAAGGAAGTATAAGCCAAGTGATAGAATGTTAGATAAAAATTTATCGCTTAAACATAGCCTACATATAAACATTTAAAGTTTAAAGTGATTAAGGAGCTATTATCTTGTTAATAACTAACTAAGCGATTTGGTTTAATTTAAATCAAATCATATCCTCACTAGTAAGACATAATGAGAATAAAGATAGTGGGTCATTATAGGTCTCAAATCTAGCCTCTATAAATACATATGTATACCATCTTTTAGTAGTGATACAGAAAAGGTATAGGTTATAAGACTCTCCTAAAAAATACAAGTTTTTTATATGTTATTAAAAATAAAGGCTATTTATTTGCAATATTATGGGTTAATCGATATAATTATATGTGTGCAATTTAATTTCAACACAAATTATTTGTTTTTAAAAGTAATTATTTTTATTTTATGTATAATTATATGACCTTATACTATCTGAACAAACATTCATAAATATTTTTTAGCATTTTAAAAATATTATTAACTAGTATACTAATGAACTTTAAAGTCTTGTAGTTTTTTTTTTCCAATGCTTCCATCGACTTTCACTATATTTAAAGTATAGAACACAACATGGCCAAATTGGTTAAAAATCAAAAGGAAAAAAAAAGAATTACGCAGCATAATTAATATTGATTATGTAAATCAATATTTTTAAAGCAAGATAGAGCTTTTAACTCTTTGTTGACGAGAATTACATCAATGTCATAGTAATCGGTCATACTCTTGATTTTTGTTTTTTTTTAATCTCAAGCATTAGTTGTTCTTCATTCATGTACAAATCCTTCAAAAGATTTCCGCTATTACTAAGTAGATTAATCTAACAATCATTTGTTACAAAGGGAACAAATAATTAAATTTCCACCCCAATTAGCTAGTATAATTGTTGTGCATCTAGTGTAATGAATTTTTTAGAATAGTTAATGAATAATTGAAATTTTTTTCTCTATCACTTTTCTCTTATTACTTCATCTTGATTTCAACCCTGATTAGGATTCTTATCAAATTGTTTCAATCAATTAAGTATTAGAGGTCATAATTCTCAAAGATGGCAAAATAAGCTATAGGAAGGAACACAATTCTAAGAATTGAGACGGTTTGAAGAAAATATCAAAGCAGAAATGAAAGACTTAGAGCTTAGGCATAAAAGAATTCTTTAGGAGTTAAAGGAGTGGATGTGACAATTACTCCAATAATGTGCTCAAAGTTATCAAAGGATGGAACATGATGACTATAAGGTCTTTGTGGTATGGTTTGGTGATCATCACAACAATAATCAGTATCATATGTTGATAAGATTCAATAAAGATTGAATTTTTAGTCATTAGTGGGGATGGAATGATGAGTTGGTTTTTTAAATATGAACATTTTTAACTTAGACAAAACTTCAATAAAAGTTAAGGTAGGGTTGGTGGTGATGAATTTAGAGGGAGTGACGTTGTTTTTGCATTAATTACAATTAAGGAATAAGTTAGCAATGGAGTCTCTTAATTAGAAAGAATATATCTTAACCTTGGAACATATATTTAAAGAATCAATTTGTGAGGATTTTGTTGGATATTTGAAGGAATTAAGGTAAATAATGACGATGAAGGAGAATTATTTAATATTTGACTTCTTGTCACATAAGGTGGTTATGCTCAAGCTCTACTTAGTTTTTTCTTGAAATGATTGAAACTAAAAACTGAATACTCAATTAAGATTTGGAATCCTGGGAATTTGTAGTAAGTATATGATTTAACAAAGAAATTCGAAGTGGTTTCATAGCAATATTGTAAAGTGGATAGAAGTGATGTAAGTCCTAATCAATAATATGGAGTGCAGTCCTCTTTTTAAAAGAGTTACCCGAGTATTCTACCTAATAAGCAATCAACAATCAACATAATAGATAGACAATGTTTTATTGGTGTTCGTGTTAGCAATTAGATATTGAATACACTAGCTTACTAAATGGCATTTTATGGTCCAAATTGATCATAAAACCTTAATTTATCTAGTATAGTAAAGGGTAATTGCTTCATTCCAATAATCATGGTTGATCTAGTAAATAACTTGGTATCTTTATCTCTCCATATATTTGTTATTGATCATTGATTGAGGTTTAGGTAGAATAATGGATTGCATTTGTTGTTAGTTAGTTAGGCAACCACATCTCTTCTGCACACTCCACAATATTGTTATGAAACATCATATTTCTTCGTTAAATTGTATGTCTGCTATAAATTCCTGGTATTTTATACCTTAACTAGACATTCAAATTTCAATTTTAAGCACTTTAAGGACAAACTAATCAAGTAGGCTTCAGACATAACCAAGTAATGTGACAAGAAGTCCAATCTTACATAATAGTCCTTTACCATCTTTATTTGTCTGAATTCCTTCAAATCTCTAACAAGGTCCAAAAAAAGGATTCTCCAAATCTTTGATCTAATATCAAAATGTATCCTTTATATCTGAAAGAGTCCATTGTTAATCTATTCATTAATGTCTAGCCTATGCCTATCCCTTTAAAATCAATCGCCACTAATCTTACCTCAACTTTGCCAGAGTTCTATCTAAGCTAAAAAAAACTATCTTAAAAAATCTAACTCCTCAACCCTTCATATAAAAGATTATAAAATAAGAAAAAACAAACAAATTAGTTTGAGTGAAAAGAAGTGGACTAATAGAGAATTCAAAGTTGGTGATTGAGTGTATGTCAAGCTCAAACTATATAGACAATAATGTAAATCACATAAAGAATCACAATTTTTTCTTCTTTGGTCTTAGTTCATTTTAGGTGATTGATAGAACTGGTATAATACCTTACACATTTAACTACTTGGAACTTAAAAAATTCATCATATGTTTCATGTTTATTATCTCAAGAAACATATCTTGAATTCAAATCATATTAGTTCCATGATGCTTAAGTCATTGATAACTACAATTTGAATGTCAATGGTCATCTTCATTAGAGAAAGAAGATTGGTAAAACACAAACATAGAATAGTTGTTTAGTACTAGTTCAATTATTCAATAATGATGAAATAAATGTGATATATGAATATTTATATGACTTGCATTAATGATATCTTAAACTTAATCTTGTAGATAAGTTTTCTAAGGGAGGGATTAATATTATAGTGAAAAGTTAAAATGAAGTGTTAACGGAGGAGAGGAAAGAGTTGAGTATTCAATGATGGAAGAATAACGTTGCTAATGGTTCTTAAAAAGAACGAGATGGTAACATATGAGGCGACCTAATTGTTGTATAAAACCATAATATTCTTATTGATTCTTATATAACAACTAGAATAATCGTTGTATATATAATGTAATTATTTTTTTGAAATATTTAATGAATATCTTCTTCTTCTCTCGCTTTTCTCTTCTATATCCCAATTTTTTTAACCCTAACTAAAATTAGGGTTCTCATAAAATAGTTGCTATCATCACTACAAAAGTCAACCCCCACTACCTTTACCATTAGAAAAGAACTAAGAAGAAGAAAGATTAAAGTGCAAATTGGCATCAACATAACCAAAATAATAGTTAGGGAAAGAAAAGAATGGATGTTGAAATTCATTACTCATCCAATGTTTTATAACTATGTACAACCTAAATCTTAACAACCAAAAGGAAAGCGTAATCGTAGGGCATATGGTTATACTTCTATTTTTAGTCTTTAGGACAATTATGTATTTGGCAACATACTAGTTAGAAAATGGTATAAAAGTAAGTTGTACCATGCAAATCATTGTGTTGGAATGTACCATAAAATTTTGATTTATATGACCATTAGTCTAGAGATGGAGTTTGAGATATCGAAAGATATTATGTAAGAATTAAAAATTAAAAAATGTTAAAGGGTTAAATTAAAATTATATTAAAAAAATTTTAAAGGTAAAAATATTTTATCTATGTTTATAAAAATAAAATATTTATGTTAATTTCGATAAATTAAATTATTAAGTCAAAACTTAAAATATCTTTAATTTAGTACATAATTAAATTTATTATCTATTATCCAGTGTATTTTTCTTCAATAAATTCTGGTTCTGCCAGATTTTGGCTTAACGGTGCGTTTCCATTGAAGTCCATCGTCTTCTACCTTCTGTAATGAATACCGCACGAAGATACCTGCAAAGCAGTGAAGGCACGTCGGGGGTTATGTCCCGATTAGCCCCTCCGACGCTCAAGTTAGTCTTTTGGAGAAGATCGGATCCCCGTAAAGCCAGAAAAACTAGGTTTATGAGTGTGCGTGTACCTGAGTTATGGGAGAATAATACCTTATATACGGTTCTGCAACTAGGTTTAGGTCTTCAACGTGGAGTTCTATCTCTGCATGGAAGGTTTTCCCATGCTGACGGGCCGTAGTGAATGTGGATCGGACTTGGGCCTGGCGTGGCAAGTAGGAGTGGACCGAGGCCCATAGGTGATCTCGATTGGGTCCGAACCCTGTGAAGTCGACCCGACCAAATTCAATATTTTATATAAGTAATTTATTTAAAATTTTAAATACAATTAAATTGAATGTACCTTTTTGAAGGTTTTGTTATCACACATATGAAATGAACGTAAGTTTTATTTAGGAACATTTCAATTTTTATTGACTTTGTTATCTTGCATATGAAGAAAAAATTTACTTGAATCATATTTTATCTTAAAATAATTTTAAATATATATTTATTTTGGAGATAATTGAATAATGAACAAAAAAGAGATTTAGCATAACAATTTTATTTTAAAATAATTATATTAAAAATATTATAATCCTATGTAGATTAAGATTAATTTGTAAGTTAACCTCAATCGATAAGTTTTGTGCTAGAATTTTATTACTACAATCTTAATCCCATGAATTTCTATTATTTATTAATAAATAAGAATGTAAACTTCTTATTTCTATTTTTAAAATAAGTAATAACTAATTTGATTATTTTATTAATAAATAAAATTGTAAAATTTATTATCTAATTATTATTAAAAATATAAATAAATTTTAAATTGTTATTTTAATTTATTTTATTAGTAATATATATTAATAAAACATAAAAATTAATAAAAATGAATCAATATTATATATTAATTATTATATTATTTAATAAAATATGGTAAATTAATAAGACAATATTTATTAATTATGAAATCATTCAAATTATCATTAATTATTTATTGTAAATAAATTGTAGATAAAATTAAATTTTGATTATTTTATTAATTAAAAATAACGAAATACTTAATTTACTATTATGTAAACTGATTAATATCTCATTAATTGTTTGTAAGTTATGATATATTTATCTGTTACTAATTATTAATAAAACAAATTAATAATACATTTGTTTTGAGTATAAGGAAGTATAAATATTATAATTCACTAAAATAATAGAATTTTTTACAATTTCATTTATTAGTAAAAATAAATCAAATTAATTATCAATTATTTAAAATAAAAATAAAAATTGATCAACGTACTTATTAATATTATTTAATAAATAAAAATGGTAAAAGACTATATTAAGCTATTAAATATATTATT